>CAXAMN010023243.1:0-18128 GCA_963970005.1 Durusdinium trenchii | reverse complement strand
TGCAGCATGAGCGTGTGTATAATGGCAGTCATGTCAGGTAGGTCCCCTTCTGCATCCTTCTGCTGTGTGGCATATCCACGGTCCTGCTTGGGCGGCTGTGCTCTAACATCTGACAGCACTAGGGCTGGTCTGGCAGAGTCGAGGCCAAAGGGACTACTAAGGCAATCAGGCATTTGCAAGGCTGCAGATGCATCTCCTTGGCCCTGCGAGACACTGACTGCGGGACTCTGGGCAAAGAGAGCTTGACCAGCCTCTGAAAGCCAGTCTGCTGCAGCCTGTGTGTAGGCTATCGGCGCTTGACTTCGATCATCCATACCATCGTTGAGGTCCAATGGATTCGATTCTACCTCCCAGGGGTCTTGCGACATAAGGCTCGAAAAGGCAAGTGCAGTCTCCACCAACTAAGGTTGGCAGTTGCACCAGCAGGCGCGAGCAAAGAGGCAGGTGACTTGGGCGACGGCAGCTAAGGCTGACCCCACTCCTGCTTGCGTGGTTCCAAAACCAGCTGTGAGCCAAACATTGCGGCGGGATGCAACTGCAAGGAAACAGCTGAGCTCCCAAAGCAGCAAGGAGACCCTTCCAGGAATAGAATCTTAAAAAAGTCAGAAAAGAACCAGGTGTGCCTGCTCTACTGTTCGTCACCTGGGCTGCATTTCCGATGCCTACGATTCATGGTCATCTGCCTGAGGGTGCATTAGTGATAGCAACCAGGCCACATACACAAGGCCACACAACTGTGAATGCAAGTCGGTGAGGGGGGTGAGAAGGGCACCTTGCACATCATGCGGCATATCGTCAACTGTTTGCTCAATGTCATGCACTAATGCATGAAGGCCTTGCACCCTGGCGTGGAGTGCTGTTTCAATCTGATGATGTGTGCGCTCTACCTGGCGTTGGGGAGGCGCCTGCGTCGTTGACTGCGGATCCACCCGGATTACCTGCTCCTGTTGTTTGTCGGTAAATGTCCAAAATCCTACGCGCCGCGGTAGCGAGCCTGGAAAGGGGCGTGTTTGTAAGAAGGCTTCGAGAGGGTCCATGTTGGTTACAATTTCCCTGGCTGGCACAGTATCTGCCAGAACAGTAAGAAGGTGACCTTCATGATGTTTTATGCGCAGGATCATTCTGCGAACCAGAGTTCTTCTTGCACCATAAATGGTGGCTCCTCTAGCATTAATGGCAATGCATCCCTGATGGTAGAGTGGGAGAATGGTTCCTTCGATTGTAGCCCTAAGCTTTAGCAATGCCGGTGGGAATTGAAAACCTTCCGTCCAGTCAGGGAAGGTGCCCTTGACATTTTCTGTAACAGTGTCCACCGGAAAGAAGTGCAGCAAATAGCACTGGGCACGTTGCCCTTTGTAGGGAAACTGTACAACGAGGTCCAAGACACCGTACCGTATGTCCCCATGGTTGAGCTCAAAGCGCACAAAATTGGTGACATCGACATAAGTGCCATCTTCTGCCAAAAACATTCTTGCTGTCGCTGCATAATTGGTCTGTCAGGCTGCTTTCACGGCACTGCCTCAGCGCGCGTAAGCGCCAACTGGGCTTGCGAGTTGCAGTAAATGGTCAGCAGGTGACTCGCGGCTGAGCTCTGAGCCAAAGGTCTGCGGACATCAAACTGCAGAGCTATGGCCAAGATATGCTGTCCGTTAGCAGGGGTGACAGAACCACAGGTTTCCCAGGACTACTGGACTGGGCATTTCTTTGGATGCGCAAAAGCACGGTGTGGGGGCAGGCGTTCACTTGTGCCATCTTCCCTCACTTGACGCTGATCACGCCCTGGAGGGGAATATTGTTGCTTTGAGTCTCTACTGTCAGCAGCTTGGTTGTCGTACTGACTCACGCCTGGTAACATTCTCCCTGCATTGTTGTTGGGGGTGGGTAAGTCCTGGGCCGTAGAGGCTGTTCCTACCGCCTCTGTGTCAGGGGTACTCGAAGCCTGCGAAAGCACTGCAAGGAGTTTCTCATGGGTTGGATCGACTTTGGGAGCATGCCTTGGGGGGCGCCCTGGCACTTTAGGAGGAGACCTCTTTGGCTGGGCACAGCTGGCTGCCTTCCTGTGCGGGGGGGGTTGCCTCTCTTGTCATAGGGCCGGACTGGCCGCTTGTCTGTAGCCCGACTGTGACCGGGGCCATTGAGGCTTGGGCAGTTCCAAATCCAGGCTGCGGAAAGAGGAGGCGTTGATCTGCCAGCGACAGTAAAAGAGCATCAAAGAATTCAGCCAGTGGTAGGCGGATACGCGAAATGATTTCTACCTGTGGCCGGCCGTCAGGGCCATGAGTGAGGGAGCACTGATGGGGGCCAACAATGAAAGGAAGGGCCATTGAGTGAAAACTGCCGACAAGGGCTCACTACTTGCTAGGAGGAAGTCTAGGCGCAACTACCGACCTTCGAGCCTGAACAGCCGCAGGCTAGACACCTCACACAGCATCAGTGAAGGTAAAACAACTCAACAGGGAAGACAATTTCCGAATCTAATATAGCCAGTGGTCTTACCAAGTGACATGAGTAGATGAAATCTGCTACCTGGAACGAGTAGTAACTGCACCACATCTTCCACGTCCCTCTTCTTGTGGGGCCGATACTCCGGTGTGAAGGCTAGTTATGCTGCTGTATGTCGCATTTTATTCAGGGGACGGCACCCAGAATCGTATCCATTTCACTGGTAAGCGTACAGCATGCATTGATTCCAGGCTGAACACCCAGATGCTGATGGTTGGAAGGGCTATAACCAATGGCAGGTAGGCCTGTCACGTAGACACCTGCGCCCTGGCTGCTAGTCTGTCACTGCGACTTGGGCACAAGTTACGGAAGGGATAGAAGGGCCATACGGACAGCAGTGTTACCAAGAGAAATAAGACGCAGGAATTCAAGCATTAACTGTTACCGCTAGACAGCCGACCAGGTTAGTCAACAAAACATTACCTTGGTACAGGTTACTTTCAAGCCTTTCTGAAGCCTGTCACTGCGCATGGTTTCAGCAAGGCAAACTAGAACAGTCGTCTTCGCTTGGTGTCATCCTTGCGCGCTCTCTTCGTCAATCGCCGCTCTAGCGCTTCCTGATACTCAGGGTGCGCCACGGTGAAAGTGCGTTTTCTATGGAATCGCACAGCAGTGGGGAGAGGCCGGTGGGAAGAAGCTCGGGAGAGCGAGCTGATAACCGGAGATGGATTTGTACGCTCCACGAGCAAGTGGTCACGCTTAGGTTGCAAAGGATCACACCTCATAAGAGGTGTCTCAGTCAAGTCAAAGCCAAACGTTTGGCAGAGGTGAGAATGAAGCGCTGCAAGCATTTCCTCCCCTGGCCGGGGGGTAATCCAGAAGCCATCATGCAACCAAATAGCTGATGTGAAACCTACTCGCGGTTGGAGAAAGGAGTAGGCGGCCCATGTAACCTGCTGTTCAAGGACCTCAAAAAAGTGAAAAGGAGCCCCTCGCCCACTTCGATCAGCGACAGGAGGACACCAGGGGGGAGGATGATTCATGACATGTCTGCTAGCAGAAAAAACCTCCCTGGCAAAGCTCGAGGGAATAGGACAGCTCACCTGTGAAACGCTTCTTGAGGTATTCGATTGCCTCCTGTGGTGTAGCACTGTTAATGATGACCAGGGGCCATGTTTTCACCACTGACTCTACACTGCCTTCAGCTATGTGGGTACGCAGAGCTTCTCTGAGGTATTCTCGCGCTTGCGCAATTGGGGGTAACCCTAAATGAACAGCAGCTGTTTTGCACTGCCGTCTCATCAGCTCGTAGTGCGCCCCACTGATGTCTATCTCCCAATGGGAGTTGCCAAAAAGAAGAAGCCGGACTTGACGCGGCAGCCGTTGAGCTGCATTGCCCACTGCATAATATCGGCCTCCAAAGGCGTCAATTGTGGGCTTATAACTTATAACCTACACTGAGACAGTGAGAGGATGCCACTGCAGAGGCAATATAGTCCATGGAGATAAATTTGTAATGCGGGCGCAGCCGCAGGAGCGTATGTAGCTCCGGAGGAGCTGGAGCAGGGCATTCCGTGAGGACGAAGGCAGGGACGTGTGATGCGATTCCTTGCTCAATTATGAATCCAAGCGATTGTGCGAGTTGACGGTGGGAGAGCGGCATGATGCAGGGGTACCAATGGGTTGCCTGCAGCCTCCTTAGCAGCAGCGCTAGCTTGACCTGCAAAATAGTCTGCAAGTCGGTTACATTCTCTTGGAAGATACACTAGGCGGAACAGACAAGGTGCGCGGGCTAGTAACTGCTGATACTGATCAAGAATGGCAACTACCGCTGGTTTCTTAACTCTCCCTTTGTGTTGGAGGTAGTTTATGATTCAACACTGTCAATATAGATGTCTCTAGACAAACAGGAGACATAATACTCAAAGGCAAGTTTGATGGCAGCCCTACATGCATGAGCTTCAGCAAGAACATTGTCTGCACAGGAGAGAAGTGGAATGGAGAGCCATTGGACCAATGAAGTGGAGGACGGTGTAACATGCAGCAGGCTAACGCCTGCCCCTCCTGTTTGAGTGTGCTTGTGTGCAGAGCCATCAAACTGGACCAGGCACCCTTGCCACTCATGCGGTTCACTGAGCAGCAGAATAGTATTAGCTGACAGGTCATCGGTAGCTTGTAGTCGCAGGTGCGTAGAACCACAGTGGCATGGGAAAGGCACCAGACAAGCAGTAGCCGTAGGGAAAGGGAGCTTTCTGTGTTGCAACAAAAGCAACCTAAGGCGACTGTCATTCTTAGCAAAAATGGCAATTGTGTCACCCTTGGCAACAGACTGAATAGTGATGAGCCCCTTCGGTGGGAACAGGGCAGACTCAAGCACAACAGTAGGGAAACGCTGTAGCCTGATTTTTGTGGAGTCAAGGCAGGAGGCATTTCCTGCTTGTGGTGGGGCACGAAAGTGTCTAAGCAGTGTGCTTGGTAATGAATGATAGGTTCGTTGCCATAAATCAAGCACATGGTTTGAGATAGAGCGAATACGCACACAGGCAATGACTGGCCTGAGTCCACCGTATTCGGTGACTAGTCGCCGGAGGTGGAAGAGCATGTAACACAGCGCTACTCCTGTGCTGCGGGAAGGTATTTTACGCCAATCAATGTCCGGGGCTGGGGACGCCCAAAGAGCACTCCACGTCAGATGAACAACCTGACAAAAGGAGAGCCAATGATCGATAGAGTTGGCTTCTGGTGGCAGAGCACACATGGAACGTATGAGGTGATGGCACAGCACCCTTCAGAGGTCACCAGGCGTGAAAATGCTGGAGGAAATTGCCTAAGAGGGGGCACATCAATTGCATGAAACTGTAGGAAGGCACTGTTCTCATCTGAAAGATCACGCAAAGCAACGTCCCTTGGCGTTGCTGGAGTAAGCATGATGGACAGAGTGCTCCATAGCCTGGTCCATGCGGAAAACATCGTGTGTTGTTCCGACACCATAGGCAGGGCTGACTGCGACTGAGTTTACCTCTAAAAGGCAGCCAGAAATCCGCATCTTCTCCCAGAGCCCACCGTAGGACTGCATATCGCGGTACGGCACCTACTTGCGTGGTAGGAAGCTCTGCGAGCCAGTCGAGGAATTCAATAGAAGGGCCCAGAGCCCAGCCATTTCGATAGATTCGATTGGTCAAGTGTAGGTGGGAGCCTTCTAGAAGCCTGGTAACGGCGATCTGCTTAAATAAATGTTTGAATCTGCTTGCTCTCTGTGCAGGCGTGTTGCTTTGCCTTAGGAGGTCCAAAAGACTCTGTATGTCTTCAGTAGGGAGTTGCTTTTGCCAATACTTCCAGCACTGTTGGATGTGCGCAGCATAGGAGCCCTCTTGCTCCGCTGCTAAAGTTGTGTGTCCTTGCCGTAAGTAACATCCAAAAAGTGAGATTGCTTGCATAATTGCTGGATCTAGCAAAGGGCCAATACGTAGCCAGCGACAGAGACCTACCAGTAGGTGCTGTGGGAACCAATGTCTATTCAGAAGAAAGCCCGCCATTGCGTGATAGAGTGGTTTGAGGAGGATTGGCGAGAAGAATCGCTGGGTTTGCGCGTAGTAGAAGAGGCTCAGTGAAAAGGTGTTAAAGTAAATGATCTTTGCATGTATACTGAGATTGGCCCGGTTGGCAGCTGCTAGTCTAGTTCGGAATTTAGCAAGCTGTTTGGATAGCAGGTTAGTCATGGATGACTGCAATTGCAATTTAACCATAGTATCGCTTGTGATTTGACAGGTCCAACCTGTATGAATTGTGAGGCCCAAGTTAATGGTGGATGGTACTATACACTGACCGCCTAATCCTGCTCGGTCCAGACAATACAACTGACTGGAGGTATAACCAACATTGGTTAGCAGCTGCGTTTTTGATCGACATTGGCAGGGACTAGCTGCTAGTCGGCAGAGTAGGGGGTGTCCTTCAGTAGCAAGCCTCGGCATAGCCTCTGAGGGCAATTGTATACAGTGGTCACCGTGTCTAAGGACAAAGTGACGTGCATAACTGGGGACTTGCTGGAGGGCTGCGCTACAAGTAGCCTGTCCTTCCTCGTGGATGGGGGTTACGTGGCACCAGACGTCATCAATTTTGTGCAAGGTGCCTTCTGTGAGGGCTTTATTGGAAAAGCCAACTTGCCAACACTGGTGCGTATCCATGACAATTCCTGCTGACTTCCATTTTCTGATATTCTGGAAGACCTCTTCAACCCACTTGGAGTCGGTTTGATGGCCAACTATTGTGGTATCGTCAACATAGCCTGCAACCACAATGACTTGCGCGATTCGATTGAGTACAACAAAGATTGGGTCCATGGCCAGGCAGAAAAAATATACTGACGTTGATCTTCCCATATCAACACCTGAATGCACACTCCTTGCTGGCAGCAGTCTCCCCTGGACTTTGTGTCGAATTCTTCTGCCAAAAAGCAGATAACGTGCAAGCTGAAGGACCCATGGGGAGCATTGGCGAATGCGTAGTATGTGAAGTATCCAATACGCATTGACTCGCTCGAAAGCTTTAGAGAGGTCCGCAAAGAGTGCAGAAGCAGGTGTAGAACCTTCTAAAGCTCCTTGGACTTCCAAAACAGCTCTCTGTGGTTCTCGGAAGGAGTTGAGCAAGGTCTGGGCAGGATGGAAGCTGTCCCGGGTGACCCGGAAAAGAATGGCAGCAGCAGTACCATCCTGTAACCTATCAAGCGTGTCAGGCATGCCTAATGGACGGAAAAAATCTGCTGTGGGCCCTTGCTTTGCCTTTGGGATCCAGACTCCAACTTGTGTAGGTGGTGCAAGTGTACCCGCCAATATGCGATGAAAGTCATCTTTAAGGATGGCAGCAGTCTGCTGCGGGAAAACACGCCACAGGGCATAAGGCAACCCATCAGGACCTGGAGCTGAGTCTTTAGTGAGCAAGAGATGCTCAAAATAGTCCTGTTCCGTAGGCTCCGGAATTGGTGGCCAAGGGGAGACACACCGTCGGTAAGCCGAAAGCGTGTCGTGCCAATCTCGATCATACCGAACGGGGTGTTTAAACCAAAAATCACGGGTTGCTAACATGGCTTCATCATATTCTAGGGCGGTACGGCGCTCTTGCCCATTGTGTTGCAATAGGGGGCCATGATAAAAGGTACCTCTAGGACACACTGTTTTGAGCCTGTCCCAGAATACTTTTTGTCGCCTTGCTCTCTGGATCGGGTCTGTGTTCTCTGTACCTATCGGCAATTGCACATTAGTAGCAGCCGCAACCTCTGATGCCTGTAGAGCCGCAGCGATAATGGTAGATGGAATTAGCAGGCATCCTTGTTGGGTTTGCCAAGGTTGTAAAAGGTCAAGATCTGCACTTTGTTCATACAACAATCGTACTTCTTCAGGCTGAATGTGCAAGTAAGTTTGTTCTTTGCCCAACAGTTTATACAAACGTTTTAGCGGCGACAGCCTTTTGAAGTGACAAGAATGGGTTCTCCACCAGCTCCAGACAACCGCACGACAGTGCTGCGAGAAAACAGCACTGGCAATTTTGGTTTCTTGCGCAAGAGAGATTTTTCGCTTGAGAGCAAAAAGAGAAGCTTGTCTCGCAACTGCTTGCAACCCTTCTGAAGTGGCTGTTGGATCTAGAAAGACTTGGGTTGTTATTGTGTGATGCTTCTCAGACTGCGGATGCGGTCGAAGACGGGGTTTCATCTTAAGCCGCAACATTAGCGCTTTGTGATGACAGGATCTATCCGATATCTACCATAGATACGCGCAAAAAGTTGCGTAGTGTCCAGAAAAAGGCTGGGCACTAAGAAACGATCAAGCGCAGATTCTTGGTCTTGGAATTTGTAGGTGGGGAAAGTAGGATCCACATCTCTTAGCCCGGCTCTAACCAGGAAATCATCCCATGTGTGGAAATGGTTCTGATCACACCGGTTGAAATCTCCTCCAATGAAGACAGGATGATCGGTGAGCGCAAGAACAGTTTGCAGAGTCGCAGCAACAAAAGACCTCGGACTGTTAGGGGGTATGTAAATCGAGACAAGCCAAATAGTGCAAGCTTGGTATTCTACACAGGCAGCAACTGCATAGTGCTTAACCAGCACTTTTTTCTTCTTGGACTTTCCAGCCTGGGGGAAACAGGATCGCAACTCCTGCTTGTTCACCCGGATTCTGCTTGGCCAAGGTGGTGACTACTCTGATGTCAGGCCATGTGTGGGACAAATATTGTAGGTTGGCCTGGTTCCATTTCGTCTCCTGTAGTAGCACAGGGGCTCGCTTTAGCATGGTTCTAACAACCCATGTTTTGTGTATGTTGGTGGGAAGTCCAGGAGACCAACTATTAAGGTTCCAGGAGTGAATCCCCTTGATAGAGACCGGTAGATTGTTGGGTCGCATCATTCGAAAGTGCAAGATGCCATGACAAAGCTGCCAGAATTGCGATGGTATTTGACGTAACGATTGTACTTCATTGGGAAGTATTAAGGGAGTAGCTTCGACTGACGTTGAGGAGTCTGGAACAAAGCATTCTGTATATTTGCCAATATTTACACGTATTGCGTGTAAGGCATCAGATAAGTTGACATTGCAGTCAAAACCACATAAGGTGAGGAGGTCCCCTACCAAGATTTGCCGATATGGCAGGCGCGGTTGGATAAAGTGAATGAGGAAGTGAAGTGAAGAGACATGTGTGATCGACGAGATGTTGGTTTGCTGGGTAGCATGCCAAAAAACTGCACGAAGTCCTGTAGAGATAGTACGCTGCACTAGTCGGAGAGATTTGATGGGTAGGCTACATAAGCGCGTCATTCACTCGGTAGCAGAGCCTTTGCTCTGCAAAACAGTTTGGCAGAAATCTCTCCTTGTGTGCAAGCGTACCAACCTGAAGGCAATGTCATAAGTTGACAGTCATCAATACAGGCTTCTGCCGGTATATTTGCCGCGGCTTGTTCGATAGTGGCAGTAGTTGGCGTAAGAGAAAGTAGTTGTTCGTAATTCTCGTCATCGGACTTGTCAGCTTGATGTATGAGCAATAAACACAGGTTTGGTACTTGACCTGTCTGCCAAATGTTTGATTGAAGTTGCGGGTACGCCGCACGTGCACTTTGAGGACAGATGCTAAGGCACCAATCCTGTAGAAGACCCCCAATAATGATGACTGGAAAGTTGCCTAACAAAAGGTGGCAGACATTGGCAAAGGGTTCTTTGCATACTCGACCCTCTTCTGCTAATAGACAGTGTGAGAGCCTCCAAAGGGCACATCCTGGTTCCGCCAAACTGTGTGTCCATGGTTTCTCTGTTATCGTGCAGATGCGTTCTTGCTGCACTGCAAAGGCACATAGGTGTTCAGTTCCAACACCTTGAGGGTCAGTCTGGAAACCAAACATTGATCGATACCAGGGAGAGGACTGTGAAGGTTGACGGTTCTCAGGGACTCTCCACCATGTTTGAAGAGAAGGATCTCAAGTGTATCATGCAATCGCAGCAGATACAGGTGTTTGGCTCGACTAGGGCCGAGATATCTTATGTGGAGAGGTTGATGCGCCTGCCAGCAAATAACGAAACCTGTGTCGGCAGCTTTGGTTGCGCTGAAAAGGCGCCGAAGAAACAATATGACTCTGTGGTAACTGCGATAGTGTAGTAGCTCTTGTCGGTAAATATCAAGAGCAGCAGCGTGTGCAGAGAGAGTACATAAGGCCTGGACAATTTCTTCATCTACAAAAATCCATTGCGGTACTGCTGCTTGTTCCGCATAGTCAAAGAGATGGAGATCCTTTATGAATTGAATCAAGGGTTGCCAAGTATATCTAGTCGTTTTTCTCGCCCGTCTTTGTTGGTGTTGTCAATTGCTTCTTTTGTGAGATAATAGGGCAATTTCTGTGCAACAATGGGCTGCGCTATGGGAGGTTTGTTAGTAGACGACATTACCAGTTGCCGGTAGTCGATGTGCCGATAAGGCTCAGGAACAATGTTAACTTGCGCATTCTTGCCCGTTAACTTGAGATTGTTCTCAATGGCCTGCTTAAAAGTAATGTAACCTTGCCTGACATTATCAGGTGAGGCTACCCCAAAGAAGCATTCAGTTTTCCCTTGGATCCATGCTCGAACGTGATCAGAAGTGCCAATAGCGATACTGATGAGCTTGGGATGAAAGGAATTGCCAACAAAGGAGCGTATGGTTTGTGAGTGCAACATGTGTTTGAGACGTGAGATGTTGCCAAAATTTCGGCTAAGGCCTGAAACTTGCAGAACTTCACTATCAGTGAGAAAACGGAAGGGTACCTGTATACTGCTGTTATGAAAAAGTGGGAGGACATCTCGAAGTGCTGCGTCTTTTTCTGGATTGGAAGAGGTCTTGTTATAGAAGCAGCTTAGAAAGCGCCTCCATGCAGGATAGTAAATGGCAGGTATGAAATCACTCCATTGAAAAGCAGGCACAGAGCTGTCAGTAAACATCTTAGCTAAGACCGCAAAGCGTTCACGTGTGTGCCAATAGGAAATTCTCCAGAGTAGAGCTGCAGGGTGGTAACTGGTCCAGCTATACCGGAGAGCGGTGTCACTAAGGACCTCAAGGGGTCGCATGAAAGGTTTGATAAAGACATCACGGAACTTTCCTTTATCGTGGATGGAAAGTGGCTTCCAATCAGCAGGCCAGTGGAGGTCTTCTTGGCACCAAACTTGCGCATCAACCGTATCATGATGGGTGTTGTTTTGAAAGAATAATCGTAGTCGCTTGGCTGGTGATATTTTCGAAGTGCGCCATGTCATCTTGTCTCTTGTGATATGTGTGAGGCCTAGACAGGCTCTGATGAAAGTGAAGTGGTCGTAGTGCATAGAGCCCGCGTTTTCCATGAGAAAACGAATATGTGTTTTGGGAAGGACCGTGCCCAAAAGGTATAGTGCTAGGTGCATCGTAAAAAAGAATACACTCTCAGGACCACAGATGCCTAAACGACCGTGTTCTTGGCCTGCATACATGAGGTCTGTACAGGGACTACCTCCGATGACGAAGACATGACAGTAGTCACTCAGTGTGACGAATTCTCTCAAAATTCTCGCTTTGTCATCAAAGAGAAGGTCAACATCATTTGCATAGTAAAAGATTCCTCCTTTGAGGCTATGTATCCACTGAACGTTAACAGAGATCCCATGCTTCTCTGCAACCAAGTATCTGAGAGTTTCATCTCTTTCACAAAGCAAGCAAACTTTGGGGCGATAGCCAAACTTTTCAATCAGAATGTCCAACGATGAGCCACATCCATCAAACATGCTGAGAACAGCATATGGTGGCTCCGCATCAGTGCTTTGCATAGGATGATCGATTGGAGAGTCAGGCATGGAAGCATTTCCTGCTTCCGAAGATTGCGACAAGGATGCTTCAATAGCTATAAGTTGATCTGCTGGGATTGTAGCAGCATCATTGGGGGGTGGTGGACACAGCTTCTCTGGGATGTATGCTGCTTGAAACTCACTCGGTTTGCGTGTTGTTGGTCCTATGAAATCTTCACGAGTGCCGACATCCAGAGCTCTTTTTGTGGCAAATCTTCTCTTGGGGGTGCATGCCTCTCGCTGCCCAAATTTGTTTTTGACCAGTTTGGAGTATTTGCCTCGTATCGAAACGGAAGCTCTTTTGGGAGGTCGTGTATGAGACCATGCACTCGAAACAGTAGCAAGGCGGTAGAAGATGCCACAAATACGGTCCCCTGCCCGAAGAGTTGTCATACTTCAAAATAGCGGTGTCAGTGGTTATGTTCTAATAGATAGAAATGCTCGCAAGGTTGCTGCTTTCCATTTAGTGGGTCAGGACCTTGATGAATGATTAGGGCAATGCATTGCCATGTTTGTCCACTTGAAAGGAAGGTGTCTTTGTTGAGGAACTTTTCATATTCAGTCGCAAGAGGCTGATTTGTTCGTACACATTGAAGCCATACAAGTCGACAAGGTGAGCAATTTTTAATGGCCCAATCAAAGTCGCTAGCACATTCTTGACAAGTATCTTTGCTGTTATCGGTTCCAACTGGCAAGAGATGCTCCGACCATGGGAAAGCTGCTTCAAAATACACAATATGTAATAAGAGTCCAGAGGGCGGATCAGTGACAATAAAAGTTGCAACATCTTGCTCAGCAGTTTTGCAACAACTCCGACAAGTAAAAGAAACCCTGGAGCCTAGTAAATCATGAAAAGGAGGCGGAATAATGGCAACAATTGCCTCATATGTTCGAAGCAAAACGATTTGTGTGTCCTCAGGAAGAGTAGACATTGCCAAAGCTAAGTGATAATGGTCGAAGTCATCATTGGGCAGTTGAGTCGCACAAGTCCAGCCCTTGGCTATTGCAACCATAGCTTGATGACCAATGTGGTTTTCAAAGTTTACTTGTTTGTCCCAGTTAGCCTTGGAGACAATACGCAGGGCTGCCGTGTAAAAGCAGGCAGTAGCATTAAGGTTTTCGTATAAGGATACAGCCCTATGGAGATCATCTTCCTGGAAATCCATATTCTGAAGGGAGACATCACGACTAACCATTTGCTTCAAGTGGTGAAGATGTGATTGTTGACGTTTTATTCCGAAGGATTTTGTTTATCGGGTTCTTGTTTGCAGAAACACTAGTCAAAATGTGAGCAGTTACCTCTGGTTTTGCGAGACAATGGCGAAGGCCATCACCTCGTTTTGGGGCAGTCTTTGGAACTGGCTTGTTGGCAATTTCTGCCGTGAGTCACTAGACTTTTTTTTTTGAGGACATCTTTGTTCCAGAGATTTCTTTAGTGGTATCTGATCGTTTGGGTGTAGTCTACATGCACGTATGGCTTATACTGTGCACAAGGGCACAAGTTTACCTGGCCGGACCCGAGCTAAGGCTCGCGCCCAAACTAGATGGATTGCGGGAAGACCACAGGCTATTACATTTAAACAGGATCACTTCAGGCTAGACCAGAGACATACCCTGCGTCCGGGATCATGTGCAGCCATGGCGGCCATCTCATGTCTGGGCATATGGCGAAAACAGCAAGAAACCACCAACCCAAAACAAAAAACCACCAACCAAAAAGCCAACACGGCCAGAGGCTGATTCCCCCTCATTCAAAGTGTAAAATCGGGTCATTTTTCTGTGGTGGGAAAATGTCTGTGGGAAAAGTCCTCTTTTTTTTTCCACGAGTACGGACGCCGTGTGGGCATGGTGCCCAGGTCATCATTGAAGGAAGGGAAATACAATCAGATGGTGGAGAAAAGGACAAAGACAACCCAGCAACAAACCAAACAAAACCAACCACAGCCCACAGGCCGAGACTCCACCACCAAGTAGTACTTCCTCTGTACTAGGGTGAAACAAGTGAGACGATGACTGCTGACTATCTATGGGCCTGAATTCACGAAAGAAGAGCATGGCAGCGAGGGTTTGTGCTCTAGCAAAATCTCAACGAAGTCGTCAAATGGACTTCACATCACAAAAACCAGTGACCAGCAGCCACTGCACAGAGTGGCAAAAACCTGGTCCCGGGCATTGGTATGCTCTAACGCAGGTCTGATCCTTGCCTAAGTGGATCAGTGGTTGCTATGCAGATCATGCCGTGGAAAAACTTTCTTGTAGCACAACCCTTGCAACTGGTTGCACATACAAGTCAAGAGGCATAGTAGTTGGTAGTGTTCAGGCAGTGGCGGCCATAGCAAACGACGAAAACCTGCAGGTAAGGGTGCGAAAGGCTCACCCCCCCGAAGGGAGGTCATCCCTGCACTCTTCGGCACACAAAGGTGCCAGAACGGGGCGCGCCCTAACCTTGAGAAATGCTGCGTCATTGCAAAAGCATTGTCCTGTTGCGCGCAAGGCCCGTGTGAAACAGGTGAGACCGTGGACCTACCCTAGCATGGTATATGTGCCTCTTTGTACAAAATTGGTAATGTCGGACGTCAACAGAGGGAACTAAGGTTCCCCCTGGGCATCCTCCATTGCCACTCTCTACCACCCGCCTGTTGGGAACGAGGAGCTAAGGCTCTCATTGCTATTGGCTCACTTTATCGTGAATGTCGAAAACAAGTTGGCGACTCTACTCAATGTTTGCACATTTCACTTGACGTAGCTTCCTGGCGGAGTGCTCCCCAGTATGCACCATTCCCGCCGCGAAAGCATTGCTGGCCTTTGGTGCAGGTTCTAGAAAGTCTTCCTCCCTGAACCATTGGCATCGGCCGGCAAAAATCGGAGCCATTTGGGCTGATCGAGTTGCTCACATTTGTCGAAGGCATTGGGTCGGGCATATGTCCCTCGCCATGTTTTACTTTTTCCTTGCTTGCGTATTGCTCGAAGTTGCGTGCAACCTGCAAAAGCGCGTCGCGCAATGTAAAGCAGGGATGGTGGAGTGGAAACCTCCTGTAGAGAGGTGCACTTGAGGAAGGCTTCTTGCTCAATGATCCTCAAGTTGCGGGAAAGGCAGAGTTGTTGCAACTGCGAACAGTGTGCGAAAGCGGAGCCCAAAATCAAGCGCGTCTGCTTGGAACAGATCAACAGTTTGCAGCTGTTGGCAGCTCGCACAGGCGGCGGAGCCTATCCTGTTGAAGTCTGTCGTCTCCGTAGCCCCCTTTGGCTCAAGCAGATGACCAGGCCAACTTTGCCCGGGGTACGGAGGCTAGTGTGACGCAGTCCCAGGAGGATGCTTATGCGGCGATGGCTATGCAAGATACCCTCTGCAGTCCTCTCGGCCTTGATTCCGCTCGGTCTACACTCGTGTTGTCTGATGTCCGTGCGCAGCCATCCAAAAAGGACGACGGGTATGCCACTCTGGAAACAGAGGGAGACCTGCCTGATACTACTGCCATTATTCAGACACTCATGTTGCACCGAGACCTGATCTTGCTCATCATGAGCAATCAAATGATCTATCTAATAGTGGACAATCGAATGCCGACAGATGTCCCGCATTGGCCGGCTTTTGCAGCATGGTGGGCCTCACGTAGGTGCCTAGTGGGTCCCCAAATGGGAAGATGTCGGGTATGGCAAGGCAGCCCTCCTGTACCAACGTACGCAACACGTGCTGAAAGCAGCCCGGCTGCTCCCAGCTCACCGACGGCTGCCACACCAGGCCTTTCTCAGTGGTCTTTGGTGGAAGCTACTTTCGTTACAGCCGCTACGACTTATTGCCTACTTGCCAGTGCTTGGGTGTCTTCGGCCGGCTGAGCAGGAAGATCCCACCCACTTTACGGTGAACGGCTTTAGTGCAGGCAGCTACACTGGAGCAGTGATTGCCTTAGCAATTCGTTGCCTCTGGCCAGCCAGTCAGATCACAGCGCGCCTAGGCGCCATTGCAATGCCGAAGAGTGTATTAGCGGCACTCGTTGCCACTGCAGAGCCTGACAGGCGCAACTACTATCTTGTCCATGCTGCTGAAGATTGCTTGTGTGACTGGAAGCCGACAGATAACGAGCTTGACATGTTGCAACGATCCCTGCACGTCACGTATGTAGAAGACTCCGCAAGGTGGATGGGTAAGCACAAACACTGTTACTGTAGCCAGTGCCAGCTCCCTACAGGCAAAGTCAGTCTTACTACTCTGAAGCTCACACACCCTGCTGTTGTTCCTCGCCGTGATCGAATCGCTGCCCCTATGCGTTTGGCCTCCTGGATTCGCTTTGAAACGGTAATGACAAGCGATGATTGGGAAGGAGCTATCAGCTTGTTGGTGTCCAACCTCCACCGACCCGACCAAGAATTGCTCATGCTGCTGCAAAGCTGCGTGGCAGGACAGCAAATTGCCTCCATGGAAGAAGCGCAGGCCCTACTGCTGAAAAACTTTCGGGTCGGCAAAGGCAATCCAAGTGCGTGTGCCCAATGGCTGACGGAGATGGCTCGAGACCTCTTGGCACCGATCCCGTTCCGGGAAGTGTTTGTCATTCTAGCCCTATTTCTCCCGCAGCTTACCTTTGTCGAAGAAGCCACCACAAGACAAGAACTATGGAGTATAGCCCACTGTTCGAAAGTTTGGCCTCTTCGTGGATATCACACCAACAGCTACCGGGTTGCAGGGCATGCATGAATATCGCATTGCCTTTCCTTCGTGGTCACAAACGGCTATCTTTTGCCCAGCGCACTTCCAGAGCTGTAATTTTGACCAACTAGCGAGCAGCCCCTCAAGTACGCTTGCCTTTGTGACTCCCTCGCGGAAACGAAAAGGGGAGGAATCGCCAAGTGAGAAGCTCCGTCGATTGAGCAGCCCTCGGCACTGGGACGTTGCCTTAGTACCGTTCTCGGAAGATTTTGTGCCGCTGCCCACGCCAACCGAAACCGGACTAGCGTGCCCAGCACCATGGGCCTTCCCACCTAGCCTACGTGTGCTAGAACCTAGAGCGAATAAGTTCCGGGTGTTGGCCATTGCGGAAGCGGGAGACACTGTCACTGCTGACCACCTGCTGCAAATGGCCAGCCTAGCGGCAGAACACAAACCCACTGTGTTGGGCATCCCCGGCCAAGTGCCCATTCCGTATCAACTTGAATGCACAGTAGTCCTATTGCAGAGCTTGCATGCCCTCTTCCAGCTGCTGACCACAGATAGTACTTTACAGCACTGTCCTCAAGCGGCTGGTTTTGCTGTTGCCCTAGGCGCAGCCGCCCGGCAAGATAATGGCCACATAGTTTCGATGGCCTCCAGCCTAGCGCTGGCTCTCCGATCTGGCAGATCTACCCTGGCAGTAGCAGGTGTCTTTGGTGCGGGTAAAACTCGATCCCTGACTTTCCTCCTCGCCTGGCTGGCTCTTACCACTCACCTCAAGATTGCAGTCGTGCATAAAGAGAATCCAGCTGGTCGGGCAATCACCAAATTGCTCACTGCTTTTGACCTGGAGCCAGACCACCAGAGATATTTTATTCGGCCAGTTAGCAGAGAAGAGGCAGAAACTAACACAGCATGCACTGCCTACTGGGGAGGCCCTCTGTGGCGGGACGGGTTTTTGCTAGGGTTTTTGGACCCCAAACTGGTGTCCAGAAAAATCACTTTTTTCGATCCCTTGAAGGAGCAAAAAGTTTGGAAAACCTGTGAGGGTTGAGAATTGCTGGGGAGAAAGCGTTTGGCCTGTATGATGTTCTTGATCGAAAGCAATCAAGCTTACGGATCAATGGTCAGCTGCTTTTTTTCGGCAGTCTGATTGAAGCCTTGCACGCTTGGCGCATGTTTGTTTGCTACAAGCTTGTGGTGGACATCCGCCGTGAGTCGACCTAGCGCCCTGAGACCAACCGTTGTGAACCCATTCTTCGTATTTTGTGGTCTGTCTTAATTTTGGATGAGAGGAAAGAAGGGTGGGGAGATGTTAAGCGAAGGTTTGGCGCCGTGGAGCCTGTCATGTTTGCGTATGTTTACAGGAGCCATCTCTGGTCGTTCACTATGGCAAAGAAACCTTGTTTCGTTCTATTTGACGTCGTTGCTTGATGCATGTTGTGAAGGGGGGGTTTTGAAAAGATATTATTGTTGAGGTTTTGAGCTCGCGTCCTTGATGTTTGTTGCAAGCTATGCCAGGCTTCCGTCTATTACAGTGCGCGATACCACCTCGGTACCACTTCATTACAGCTCGGGCCCTTTATTACAATGCGCGGCACCGCCTCGGTACCGCTCGGGCCCTCTGTTACCATGCGCGGTACCGCCTCGGTACCGCTCGGGCCCTCTATTACAATGCGCGGTCCGCCTCGGTACCGCTCGGGCCCTCCATTACA
>CAXAMN010023242.1:6874-18131 GCA_963970005.1 Durusdinium trenchii | reverse complement strand
TTAGCAAGTCTGCCCCGGCCTACTTAGCAAGTCCGCCCCGGCCTACTTAGCAAACTTCGTAAATTGGCCGGGCACACTTAGGCAAGTCTGCCAGGCATACTTGGGCTACATGCAACAACTAGGCCAAGGACAACATAGCATGTTGCCCCACGGAGCACTTACTAAATCAACCAACTGAGTTATGCAAGTCAGCCAAGTCTACCAACTACATAGCAACAAGGCCGCTCACCCAAGTAGAGGGCCAACACATCACCCTCTGCCCCGGCCACGGGCGTTCCGAACGGAAAGGGGTGGCTCCAAGCCGCCGGTATGGACGGAATTCGCACATCCGGGAGCCACAGCTGCATGCAGAGGCTGCTTTGCAACCAGTGCATGGCGGCGGTGAGCGTCGGATCCGCTGCAGGGCCGATGCAGTTCATCGCCACAGGCCAGCGGGTGAAACTGGTACCTGCCAACGTCAGAATCCCCCCGAGGTCGCCGGCGTTCGCCAGGCTCAGGCCATAGTAGCGGCGACACAACGTGCGCAAGCCATGTGGCGCCAAGTGACGTACACAGGCCGCACTGGCTGGCGAGCCATGGGGAGAACCACACCGCGCTCCTCCAAGGCGGCCAGGTGGTTCTCCGCAACACGGGTAAGCTCGTCTAGCAGCGCATCCAAGGGCCGCAGCAGCCGCGCCGTGGACGACGAAGCGAGCGCGAAGACCACGCCGACGGAGAGCGGGAGCCACGACAGAATGTCGACCAACCACATCTGCTCGGACAGCGAGAACAGAGACATCTGGACACCAGGTACCCCGCCTGACGAACCAAAAGACTGCAACGCGAAGTGACACCTCAGTGCAACCGTACGTAACCCGTTGCGGTTAGTTTCTGAACACGAACTTACACATACAGCGCCGAAAGGGGTGGGTGCGCCACAAAATCTGCACCTCGTCACCTTCCCTGCGCCTGCCTCATCAGCGTGACAGTGGCAAGCTGCTGCATTCGACTCGTGTCCGCACATCGTCCGCCTTCACCTCTCGGGCCACCGTGTGGTTCCCACGGGCAGCGCCCGCTTGCTCTCACCGTGCGCCGCTCCCACAACCGAATGCGGTCGGTCCGTCGGCCCTCCCCCTGCTCTTTAAGGTTGCCCCATGCGGGTCGTGGTCGTACTCGCCACCCCCTCGTTCAGCCACGGCCCGGCGCATTGCTCTCGTGGGCCCCGCCCCTCCTGTGGTTCGTTGGGATATGAAATAGAACCGGCGCCGATGACTGACGCGTGACGCCCGCGTGCTCTCGCCGCACTACTGCACGACTCGTGTCCGAGCATCTGCCTGGATCTCTCTGGAAACCGTGTCCTTTCCACGGACAACAAATCCACTGCACAGCACCGAGGGCCCCCCCCCCCCCCCCCTGCACGATTCTGAGGCGACTGTATGAGGCCTGAGATGAGGAGGAGGAGTAGTGAAGAAGCAAAAATAACACGAAACATACCGTCAGCCTTATTCCGACTCCCTTGAAGGCCCTCGTAGCACATCCTTCTTTCAGGCCCTCGTAGCACAGGGAGGGGGGATGGCCACGACTACTATTACTTTTCTACTATTCCGACTCCCTTGAAGGCCCTCGTAGCACAGGATCCTTCTTTCAGGCCCTCGTAGCACAGAGAGGGGGGGATGGCCACGACTACTATTACTTTTCTACTACTTCCTCATAGCACAGGCTGCTTCTTTATGGCCTTCGTAGCACAGGATCCTTCTTTAAGGCCCTCGTAGCACAAGGAGGGGGGATGGCCACGACTACTGTTACTTTTCTACTATTCCGACTCCCTTGAAGGCCCTCGTAGCGCAGGATCCTTCTTTCAGGCCCTCGTAGCACAGGGAGGGGGGGATGGCCACGACATCCTCCTAGGAATTAAGGGGGGTAGTCATGGCAGTCAATTTTATAGATATAAATTGGGACTGCATGACCTGCAAAAGCAAGAGACATCTATAGAATCAGATTGCCAGACTGCAAAAATCAGCGCAGCCTCTATAGAATCAAAAAAACACTAATGGAGCCAAATCACAGGAGGCCCAGAATCTTTATAGAATCATCGCTCCAACTCACCGACTTAACGTGTTTCTTCCTGAAAGTGGGCTCTATAAAATTTGGTGCTATGACTCCAGAGATTGCCGCCTATATTTCTGAAATGTCTATAAGCAGTGTTAACCAGGATAGCTAGCCTAAATTTTATATAAAAGTGGTAGCTTTTAAACGGCAGTCACGCTGTTTGATTTTATAGAGCCCACAGAATAGTAGTAAACTTCAGCATCTAACACGCGTCTTTTCCTTCCGTTGCTTTGCTGTGCCCCTGTTTAGTCTTTGGTGAAACCACCAGACATCTACCAGACTTGACAACACAAAAAAGAACGGAATAGTATGGAATAGTATAGAGACCATTAGAATACATGAGAATCCATTCTAAATCTATCTAAATCATTCCAAATCTCTGTGTTTCATCTGGTAGGCAAGCCCCCAACAGATTCAGATTCCGATGGAATCCCAAATGTTCAAATCGCACTGGAATTCTCAAGCCATCTCAACCTCACTGGGCCGCCGTCGCCGCACAGGAGGTAGAGGTGTCAACAGTGGCAACATACTCCGCAATGTCCTTGATGAGATGAAACCACCGCTTCCTGCAAGGAGGAGATTTCTCCAAGCCGACCATGATGTCAGCGAATCTTGAGGAGACCTTCTGGGACCATTTGCTCGCTGAAAGGGTTGGAAACCTGAGATGTGAAAAGGACATTTCAGGAATTCAAAGGATATCAAATGACCTTCAACGTGATTGAACCTTGAAGCAAAACAAAACGATAGACATGACATGAAATGACTGCGGAATCTATGATTGAACCTTGAAGCAAAACAAAACGATAGACATGACATGAAATGACTGCGGAATCTATATCATTTCAAAAAGCGAATGCTTGAAGAAGGAATGCGCTGCATCACGGATCTTGCACCAACGAACACCGTGGCAGTTGGGTAGAGTCAGCCGACACTGCTCAGAATCCAGGGTAAAGACAAGATTGCCCGGGAACTTCATCTTGTCCAGATGACACGCCTTCTCCATCATCTGTTTGACCAAAGGAATGCCAACACCGGTCCGCTTGTAGTTTGCCGGAATCTCAGCAATTGGAGCAGCTTTCTTGGCTTCCTTCCGCAACTTGGCCTTGGCCTTGGCCTGTGCAGATGTCTTGCTGCTGGAGGCTTTTTGCGTCTTAGCCTTCTGTTTGGCTTTGGCCTTCGCCTTGACCTTGTCTATGAAGCGTTTTGGCCTTCCCTGCCGTTGAACAAATAGACCAAGATGATTTCGCTTCACAGCTTTCTTTCCCGGCTTTTTGCCGCCGCCGGCCTGCTGCTCATCGAAATGTGGCCACCAGTCCTGAACTGCGCGAAGTTGCTCCAACAATTCCACTGAATCTTCTGTCAACTTCACTGAGGTGTGTTCAAGGCCCTTCTCGCAGCTTTCGATGCCCAACACTCCAACCACAGATTGTGGTCGAATCACCCAGGTTTTGCATTCAGCGTCGCAAGACCAATGCTGATCTCCTCCAACTGCATTCGGAGTCATAGTTGCAACCCTCAAGGCCACCACATGCTCCAAAGGAATGGGCGAAGTGCTCAGTTTGGGCTTCTTCACGGACATCCAAACGGACATCACCATTGACACACATGCTTCTCTCTCGGTTCCACGTTTGTGTGGAGTCAGGGCCACCAGAATAGTACCACACCTCGGCTCACAAAGGAAAATACTGAAGAGCCGAGTATACTAGTAAAATATGGTAAAATATAGCCTCATAATGCTTCATATAACCTCAAAGAAAAATAGATCAGACGAGAGAGAACGAGCGTCTCAATTCCGCAATCCACCCGCACCATTGCCTTCCGCTCCTGGGCTGCTTGCTCTGCCATCTCCCGCCACTTTGCAAGCCTACCCGATCGTTGTTTGAAGGACTCTGTCTCCTCCTCCTCTCTCATTTGTTTGGGCTTCATTTCATTGAACCTCCAAAAGCAAATCAGCCAAGAACAGACGAGGCAAAACATATTAAATATCTCATATCTCCTGTGATATATTGTGATATCCTCTATGAAATCACACCACACAACATTATCCTATTTCAGGACCTCTAGAAAATCAAAGGGTTAAACATTCAGAAATGCTGCTACATATCAAAGTGATTACTTTCCCAACCTATACACTCTAAAAACCTGATTCTATAGAACAGTGAGCGCCAAACAGGAGATGGCAAAGGAATGCAAAGGATGACTTCCAGATACTCCAGTCCTCTATAAAATCATGTTTTTCCCCAAAAATACTCTATGAATCTACCTGAAGACTATCCCAATCTACAATTCCCCCAAAAAACTGATTCTATAGAGCAAAAAGTAATAAGCAATATTATATACTATGTATTACTCTGTAAACATATGAAAACATATAATCTAAAGCTACTGAACATTTAACAGTCCAGAAACTGATACCAGTTCAATTTGGAACTGCTTCTTCTGCACTGCCGTGGATTTGAGATCCACTGACGATCCGCTCCTCCCTTCCAATATCTCAGATACATAAGGAGTCTCCACAGCGAATCAAAGACTTGAATCTCTGTTGCTTCTGGACCCAAGCACCACAGTGCGTGGTGCAGGTTTTGGGGCGATGTCGTTGCCTCGCCTGGCTGCTCCTGATCTGCGGGGTGATCATCAGCTGCAAGTGTTGCCTGGAAGAGATTCTGGAGATCGTCTTTGTCTGGAACGGCGCCCAAATCGATTCCAACTAGATCAACTTCTGGGTCATCATCCGGAATGTCAGGCTCCATCGCTGCCTCCGACTGGATGTGGTTGAAGAAGGCCTGATTCTCTTGTTTCTTGTCCTTGACCAGCATTGACGTCTGGTCTGGTCATCCTCCTCAAACTCCTGCTCATCCCCGAGCAAAGGTCCATCATGCACAAAGGATTTGTTGGCGCACCAACTGACATACATCTCCATGAGTGACGCTGAAGTCAACCCAGTGCACCACGCAGTCAGCCGCAGAGCAGATTTCAAGGCTTCTTCACTCACAGTGTAAAAGTCACACTGGCTGATGGGCTCTACCACAGCCAAGGTCGGCTGCCCCTCCTTCCTCTTGCTGTTGGTTCTGAGCATATCCCGCGCCGATGCTGTCCAGTAAGACCGCACTGTGAGTTGCGCGGACGTGCTTTGGACTCTCAATCGTCCAAAGTGCTGCTCTACTGACAACTCCGACAATCTGGAATGTCCAGATGACCATGGACAGCCGCGAGAGTCTTTTGTAAGACACACCGAAATCACACCCATCGCGGAGGCTTGTAGATTCCGGATGGTCTCCGGCGCAAGGAACAATGACCCTCTGGGCAATCCTCGCCGATTGCACTCTTGATCTGACGTGATGCGAAAGAGGTCCAGGAGAATGAACCCTGTCATGCAATTCTGAACTCTGTCTTCCACTCGCATGGTCTTGTGCCCAGACGGAGCTGTAGTCAGTGCCACACAAAGATTCATGATCACAAAGCCCCGCAGCGGCCACGGTACTTTGGCAGCATCGATTGCAACGTCCTGGAAATCTCCACAAAAAGCGTCGACAGAAGGATAATGAAATATATTGAAATATAATGAATTATATAACTGAAAAATTGAAAAAACTTAAAAAAATAAAACATACAGTAACTCAGACACGTTGCTGGGGAATCTACTACCCAAAATGGATTCCATAGAGCTGCATTCATCTGATCAGACATAGGCTCTGCTCTCCTGTATACTGCAGGAGGCAACCCATACTTGCGAGCAGCCGAAGTATCACAGGCATATTTGCCGAACATGATCGTACGTAATGGGGAGCAGACCTGACCTGCAGCACATTTTGAGCTGTGACCTGACATGTCCAACAGTTCAACGAAAAGAAGTCCATCAAATCATATCAAATCAATTCAAATCAATCAAAATCACGCAGAAATATTCCACAGTCCCATGAAGTCCCCAAAAAAACTTTCTTTCAACCTCCAAGTTACACGGGCCAGGAAGCGCCCAAACAGACTCTCCTTCAACCTTGCATATGCGTAGGGGCAATCTTGGCAAGGCATGTTGCGGCACGTTCTCGTACTCACAATCTTGCCAAAATTCAAAGTCCTTTAGGGCCTTCTGATCTAGTGTCTCAAAGGAACCAAACAAAGCCTCCCTCATGTACCTGTGAGTGCTGTGGGCGTCGAAGCACAAACCTTTGATCAGCCAGCTGCTAGATTTCATCAGCCGACCAACAACTTGCAGCATTTCCTTAGCTTGAATTAGCATGATTCAGCTACCCAGAGAATCCCATAACCACTCACCCACATTAACCCACTATAAAATTGGAGACCTCAACATATCTAGAAAATTCCACCTCTATAGAATCCAAGGGTTTGACAGTGAAAGCGTGGTACAACCTGCTGAGATTCTGTTGGAAATCAATGTTCAGTCCACTCTTGGATTTTATAGAAAAGACATGAATCAAATGGAATCAAATGGAGGTGAATTCAAAAAAGGTGGATTGAAGGATATTCAAGGCACCACGTTTCCAGAGTGGGTGAGCGGTTGATTCTCCATTGCAGGCGCCGATAGTGCCATCGGCATAGCTGCGACTGAGTACGTTTCCTTGTTGTGGGGACTACAAGGATCCCATGTCACGCATTCCAGCATGACACATGCCTTCTCAGACTTGCGTCCGCCTTCTGAGAGAGGAAGGAAGGCCTTGGTTTCATCAGATGGTCTCCAAGGTGCACCTACCAAGCCAGCTTCATCTTTCATTTTGACCTGACAGAGTGATCTGAGCAAATAGGTGCAATCAACCGCACACAACAGCCTCCTTGCCGGCATTTTGTCACTCCGCGGAAACTTGGCGTCCACGAGGGTGAAGTTTTGTTCCAACTGTTCCTCGTTCACCTTCATGAGGGCTAGTGCCGGATTTGGCAATGAATGCGATTCCAGGTCCTCCAATCGGATTCTAGGCGGCGTCACCTTCTGGCCGAGCTGTTCACATAGCTGCCGATTACCTCCAGCAATTGCCAGATTCATCGCGGCATCTTCCACTAAGCGGAGCCCAGTATCAGAGCAAGAAGATGCCGGCCTGCCACGATTGCTATGAACTCTACGCTCTTGTTTCTCAATCTTGTTGAGACACTGCACCAATAGGCCTTGCATCATGGGGTTCTTATCCAGACGGCCTGAAACTGCGGCCTGCGCAATCTGAACGTTTAATGTCTCCAGCTCGTTCAGTTGCTCACATTCCAGTGCCTGCACGTACCGGTTCGATAGGGCCAGCAAGTTCTGACTCAAAGCTGTGGCATGCACTTCCAAAGCAGGTTTGATGGTAGTAGCAATGAAGTTGCTGAGGACCTCGCTTCGTTCACTGGATGGGATGCATGAGAATGACTTTCGTACAAATTGCTGGAGTTCTACAGGCTTCAAATCCTTGATTTTCTGCCAGATCTGATGGTGGCGCTGACCCCAGACACTATTGTCAACCTCAGAAATCAAGGCACTGATGTCATCAGGAGATGCGAACAGGCGTCTGTGGAGTAGCTTGCCGGCTTGGTACTTGAGGCAAAAGCGCACAACGTTGCGCTGCACTTTATCTGGCTTTCCAAGTGTGCGGCACTGTTCACATATGGTCTCCTCCTCCGAGTCACTCTTCTTCCGGATCTTCTTGCAACAATCTCGGTGACGAATCCACCATTCGCCAGAGCTCATGTCGCAAAAGTACGTGTGTCTAAATCTTGCACCTTCAAAATTGCAATGAGTGACCCACAGCCTGAACTCATCCTTGTGCATGTGCAACAGCGAATCGGAGCGGGTCAGACAAAAGCCATTGCAATCTGCAAGCGGTGCACTTGTCTCTTTTGCCGCTGCCTCAGCTGCCTCGGTGTCTTTTCTCTCCTGGTACTTTTTCATCTTTGATTGATGACTTGGTGCATCAATGCGCTGACCGACAAAGAAGGTCCAATCTTTCAATCTGTTACGGCCCAGTTTGTTGATCTTTCCATACGGTTGTGTCCTCGATGTGCAAACAGTACACTTGTAACGGTAGAAAGCACCTGCTTCAACCAATTCAATGATTGGAGCATGGGAACGAATATACCTCTTGCACTTTTCCAACTCATCGAGTTCAGGATCATCTGGATCAACTGCTGGAACATCTGCTGGAGTATCTGCTGCCGGAGTTGTCTGCTCATCTCCCTTCGTAGGATTCTTGTTTGGTTTCTCAGATCTTTTCTGGGCTTCTTGATCTAGAGACTCAAGGATCTTTTCATTGGTCAGGTCATGGTTGTTGACCATGGCAAGGCAAACTGAACACTGAGGCGCTTTGTTCTCCAGCAATCGAACTTTGAATTGCTGCCAACCTCCATCTGAACAAGATCCAGCCTTTTTCACAGCACAATCTTTGCGGTGGTCCGCCAAGAAGCTGTAGTAGGTAACCTTCTGAGAGGCCAGGTAGCCCAAAGATCTTCCATTTGCAGTTCCCGATCGGTTTTGCATCGTGATTTGAAGCGTCTTTGATGCGTAGCCCGACGTGCTGTTCTTCTGTTGTCCTCGTCGCTCTCCATCATGTCTTGATCAACATTTTCTACGTTGACATCATTCACGTCAACTGCCATTTCCATGTCATCATGTGCTTCTTGTATATCAGGGCAAAGAGGCTCCACTAATTTATTGATCTTTCCCTTTTTCTTTGGACCTGGTGCCATCAAAGCGGGAGAATCTGGAAAGCTCCTCTTTGTCAAAGGGACCGGCTTGCCATCGCCAGCCTGAGGAATGGCCTTGCGCTCAGGACGTGGAGGAGTGAGCAATTTGGAAATTGGCTCATCCTGATTCAATTGGTCTTCGGCTGCTTTGGCCCCCTTTGGAGGAGTTCTCATCTGTTTGGAATCTTCTGGGGAAGTCTTCAAAAGCTCTTCCTGGGCATATTCTTTACACAAATACCGAAAGCATGTCTGCCAAAACGGGTTTTCCGATTGAGCTAACCAGGCACTCCTGACCATATCCCGAATCAAGTGCATCTCTTCATGGGCACGTTCACTCTCACAATCACCTCCCTGTGGCATACCTTGGTATAAGACTTTCAGTGACCAAATCATGCAATTGCCGTCAGCAGGGACGTGGATGGGCGCGATGTCAGCTTGGTAGCATTTAGTGAGAAAGCTCCAATAGTTTCTATACCTCAAATGGTCTCAGTCTCCGCTTGGACTAGCCCAGCAAATCCAACGCGCTACCAGACCATACCAACCCACAGAAATCAACAGTTGACAAAAACTAGCAAACATATGTAAACATAGCCTAGCCGCCATTTCTTGTCATCCTGCAAATTGTCCATAAGACATTGACGATGCTGCATCTCGACGGGATTCATATTGGAGTCCTCATCCATGCTACAGGTCAGTTCCACCAGCCTTTTGCGAATGTCATGTTGCTTCTGGGCACACAAGTTCCGTTCAGCCTCCATGAGCTGCTCATACTGTGCGGAATCCTCGCATTGCTCCTTGAAGATCCCTGGGCGCCAATGGTTTCTTGGACCTTCTGGATCAAATCTGGCATTGCACGACAGCAAACACCAACCCTTGGTGCGGTCCACAAAAGTAGCCAAACCTGGTAGGTCGCCCTTTGGCAAAAAGGATCCCCAAGTTTCTTTCACCGGCTTCGGTTCATAGCTGGACGATGTGTCCACCACCGATAAAGACCTCTCCGTCATGGCGGCAAAAACTTGTGCGTCCACCAAATCCAGCCAGAATTTGTCCTGACCAACCAGGTCTGCATACCTGGTGATCAGTTTGCCAAGCACCGATGGTTCTGATCCTGCGCAAGGAGAAGCAGCCATCACATTAAACATCACTGAAACACCAATATATCATCCACTATCTAACCACTATAAAATCAGACCGCATGAGCTTAAAGCACTAAAATCCTCTAAAAAATAGAACATCCAACATACCCCAAACATTCCCACCATCACAAAACACCTCCAAATCTCTTCTAGTCCACTGAAACCTGCTCTATAAAATTGAAAACCCAACCCAAATCAGAAGAAAACTCTATAGAATTGAAGCATATAAGATCATACCAGTGGTAAACCCTGAAATATGCAAACCAGACCCTGTTACCTAGTTCTTCCCCCCAAATCACCAGTAAAAGTCCCTATAGCACACCTACATGATCCTACATGTGCCATTGTGTCCCCCCACACCATCACCGGTGTTCCACAGTGTTCCTCAGCGAGCTGAAACACCAGGCTGCTAAGGCTCAGGTGCTTCAATTCTTTAAGAATACAACACGTATGGCACCAAGAACTGATTCTATAAGGCCAAAGTGGCCCTCGACAAAGCTTCAACAACACTCGATGTCTCTAAACATGAACATATAGCTCTATAAAATTGAAAATCCAACCCAAATCAGAAGAAAACTCTATAGAATTGCAGCATATAAGATCATACCAGTGGCAAACCCTGAAATATGCAAACCAGACCCTGTTACCTAGTTCTTCCCCCCAAATCACCAGTAAAAGTCCCTATAGCGCACCTACATGATCCTACATGTGCCATTGTGTCCCCCCACACCATCACCGGTGTTCCACAGTGTTCCTCAGCGAGCTGAAACACCAGGCTGCTAAGGCTCAGGTGCTTCAATTCTTTAAGAATACAACACGTATGGCACCAAGAACTGATTCTATAAGGCCAAAGTGGCCCTCGACAAAGCTTCAACAACACTCAATGTCTCTAAACATGAACATATAGCTCTATAAAATTGAAAATCCAACCCAAATCAGAAGAAAACTCTATAGAATTGAAGCATATAAGATCATACCAGTTGCAAACCCTGAAATATGCAAACCAGACCCTGCGACCTAGTTCTTCCCCCAAATCACCAGTAAAAGTCCCTGGCAAACCATTGTCTCCCCCAGGCAGTCCCCCAGGCCATCCCCATTGTTCCACACAGGTCAGCCCTAAGATCACCTAGATTTACTTGACACATCCATACACATCCTGTGCAATCCAATTATATAGACCGCGTAGGAAACACAGGTTGTGTGGTTTGATTTTATGGAGAGCGCATGGATGCACATGGATGCGCATGGCACCACTCACACTCCCACCCATGCTTCCATTCTCCTGAGGCAGGCTCTGTCTTGACTTTGGCCTCCTGCTTCACGGGCTTCGTGGGCTGGTCTGGCTTCTTCTTGGTAGACTTCGTTGGCTC
>CAXAMN010023240.1:0-18143 GCA_963970005.1 Durusdinium trenchii | reverse complement strand
GATTTGGAACCTGGCGGTAGTACAACATTTTGTTTCTCAATTGTTTGTGAAAGCGACTTGTAGCGTAGTCGGAAGTTTTGAAAGAGTTCTTTGTGTGTGGAGATGCTTTTAAGAGACTTTTAATATGTTTTGTGTATTCTTTGTATAGTTTAGTGCTACGGGATATGTTTTGGCTCAAGGCCAATTCGTTTGGCTAGTGTGAGAAAAGGGTGCGAGTGTCTGAGAGCAGCTAGTGCAGCATTTGAAGTTTTCCGAGGTATTCGGAAGTGTAAGGGAGAGGTTTCGTACCGTACCGGACGAGTGTGAGAGCCTGTTGTGAGCTAAAGATCCAGGGGAGGTAGGTAGTCTACCGTGTAAGGTTGCTACCCGGAGTTTTTCGGACAGAGCTGTGTGCACCCCGCAAAAGCTCGTCGTGCAATATAGAGCAATGTGGGAGGCATGTGCACCTCTGTTAGGGAGGCACATTTGAGGAAGGCTTCCTGTCGAATCATCCTCAGTGCTCCAGGAAGTTTTAATGTTTGCAAGTGTTTGCAGTGTGCAAAGGTACCTCCCATGATTTCTATGATTTCAGTTCGTGAGAGATCTACCAATTGCAGCTGCATACACCGTTCGCAGGCACTCGGCCCCATCCAATTAAACTCTGGAGGTAGGGTCAATGCGGTTAAGCCGGCTTCCATGAAGCAGCATTCCGGCAAACATCGCGTCCGGCCGTTCGGCTGGTGCTCCGTCAGCTCGAAATTGATTTGACGCAGCACTGTACATTTACGAAAGGCACGGGGCATGAGCTCTGCTTGTGGAGTGAGCTGATTGGTGGCATCATGAGTAGTCCGAATCTGCAGAAGCGCACAGCAGCGAGTTGCGACAAACAAAGCTTGGTTCGCACCCAAAGGTGCTGCTTTCACCATCACCGGCAGTTGTTCCATGACTGCATTTTCAAATTCTTGCAGTCGGTCGAACTCCTGAATTTCAATTGTTAGCTGGACTTCATCGCCAGCTAATGTGGTCAAGACCAAATGCACAGTCAGTGCCCTTTCTTCACTCCACTGCGAAGTAGACACTGAGATATGGTCCACTTGAGAGCTTTGGCCTCCAAGTGCAAGGACACGCAAGGGAGGGAGCAGTGCTCGACCTCAACCAAGCGACACACTTGGCGCAGCCAGGGGCGCTCCTCTTTCCACACCACGCACGCGACGGTCGATCCTAGAACGATGGATCCACTTACCGGGCGCGAGGAAACCGAAAACCATTCATTTCCCAAGTGGATCCACTTACCAAAGCCAAGCTCACTGTGGACAAGACCGTCGGTTCCTCTCTGACTGTGTTAGGGTCCTGTCGCGAGACAGGTGTGCCCCACTGGGGTGACTGGGTCACCGACCCGTCCACTCTCTCCTTTAAGAGTGGGCTCAAGTACAGTCTGGCCACAGTGAGGACTGTCTGCGGCAGTTCGAGCTGTGCTCCGTGGGACCGGGAACACTGAAAAGGTGTCTAAGTCTAACCGCCGCTTTGCCTTCCAAGGCCTCCTTGCGGGTCGGGAGTCTGGGAACCTTCGGGAGCATCATACGCGGGTTGGTCCTTAGATTGATGGTGATCATCTTGCGTGGTGGCTTCTTGGTTTCCGTTTCCACGTCCCGTAGTTCTGGGTTCCCTTCGCGGTTCCACGTCACTCGTTCTCAGAGGTTCACCGACCTTGCCTGTTCCCCGATGTCATCAGAGGTTGTGGCCAACCTAGACAGCAGGTGAGGTGGGACCCGTCGAGTACCAATCGGCATCCGGCGAACCGGAGACCGCATGATCACCCAAGGATGTGCGCAAACACAAACGAGGGTGTGACATGTGGGGCCACCCAACATGTCAACTCACGCCGACTAGGGGTGCGAAGGTACCGTGTTCATTACCGGCGGGGAAGACCTGTTTGTGCAAGCCTTATGCAACCTTCAAAGGCACAGGGTGAGATTGTGGCACCACAGGCAAGGGCGCACTGAAGCACTCCCACCTCTAGAACCACAACATTCTGCAAAAAGTCGAGCATCAAGAATAAGCACCCTGGCATCACCACTGTGGTTAGTGCGTGACATCCTTGAAACACAGCTTTCGACACTGTAACCACAGAGCTGGGCAGTTAAACAATGTAAGCGTGCAGTATCGCCATGCCTGTCGCTCAATGGTGTGATATCCCGCCTCAACTTGGACATGTCGAAGCCGCGCTGCGGCAAAGAATGCTTTGGCAGGAAGAATGCCGGTCCCATTCATCGGAACCGAGATTGCTTTGGGGTGGTCCGCATATTCTTTCCTTCTAATTTGTTCCACAACTCGGAGGCGGTTCCAGACAGTGAGTTGGTGGCGGTTGTTCTTCCAAAGCTTCTTATGAATGGGGTCACTAAGGGGCTGTCGGCCTCATCTGACAGAAGTGCCAACTTACATCCAAAGGTGTCAAGGCCATACTTGTTGGCCAATACTCCACTAGGTAGTCTTCAAGCATTTCCCAATGATGGTAAATGCTCAGTGGGACAGTAGTTTCAATTTCATTTCCTGCTAACGTGACAAGCCTTAGGGACAGCGGCAAATGCCTGCCAACTGATCTGCATCGCTGTCTCTGGTATTCATGGTGTTCATGAGGGATGGTGTTGCAGCAGTAGTTAAGGCTGGTTTGAGCCAATGGCCGCCACCATTTATTGCATTGGTTCTGACTGTGCGGTTCGTGCTGGTGGTTCCTTCTGTTCCTCTTCGATTTGGTCGCATTCTGTCGCTTGGATGGGGTTGGTATGGTCATTGACCTGTAAAACTCTTCAAAAGCCGATCCTGTACGTTCATTGTACAGGACCTCCATGTCTTGCAAATATTGCGAGTGGCAAAACCACCCGACCCTGCGACACCACTCCGCCTCTGTGATAGCATTGTGCTTTGGGAGCGCGTGGGGCCGCTCTACTTTGTCTTTGAGGCCAACTGGGCATCCTCCCTGATAGTATGTCTGGAGCAACTCTTGAGGGGTGTAAGTCAGTCCCTTTTTAGCCAGTTTGGCCTTGAGAGAACCACCGCTAGTCCTGTGAGGAGCCATCTGGAGATGATCTCATACTTGTTGCCAATGGAACGAGCTGCATATAGGTGTCTTTAGCTCGGAGGAGGAGGCTTTGCCTGAAGGAGAAACACCCTTGTCCGTCCGGCGGTACACACTTGTCATCTTCAACTTCTTCTGTTTCTTCTTCCACTTGATTCGCTCTATCGAGTGCGCCAGAACCATCTTCTTGCTTTGTCAAAGGAGGCTTTGTTTGTGTGGGGGGGTAGCACAGCTTGCCGTACGTCCGGCCACACCACACTGGTACCTCCATTCGAAGAGTGCTCTTATAGGAAGATTGAAAGGAGACTATTTGGCCCAGGTTCCCATCCAGCAGCCCTTGCTCGTAAGCAACAGCAAGGCTGGGAGTATCCGGGAGGGTCGCACCATAGGAGGTGTTTGGACGACACTCATTCTCATAGGTGCCTACCACTATGTACGGGCTGTTTGTCTCGCTTTCCTTATTGTGCTTGTAATTCCCTTTTTCTTGAGTGGCTTCTGTGAAGTGCAAGTCTGTTCTCATACGAGCTATTAGTTTGTGCACTAGCTGGACCGGAAAATACACGTGCAGGTGATGGATAGGGAGGTCTGGCGTGCCCAGGCGTTGATTGCGGCCGAAGGACATTGCTACTGTTTGCATTAGTGCTAGTGTTTTGCCTGTGGCCTCTAGATCCGGCACGCCTCCTTCTTCCTTGGCTGGCTTTCTGCACTGGACGCCCGTTGGCTTCTTCAATTTTGGCTTCGCAGGCTTTGGCACAGAAGGATAGGAGGCCATACAACCAGTATTTCGGCTCAGCATCTGGCGTTAGCCCTAGCTCGTCCGCCTGCTTGTTTGCGCTGGGGTCCGACTTTAGGAAGTGGAAGAGCGACGCTAGCCGTCTGGCCAACTCCCCTGCAATATTGTTGAAATCATGGATGATACTTGTCATTACTTCCCTTGGCAATCTCGAAACTCAACTCCTCGGAAGTTGAGCTCGGCAACGCGACGGAATAAGGTTACTCTTTAGCGTAACACCGATGTGGCGGAGCTGTACACTGAGGCGCGCTAAGGGCCACTCCTGTGGCAAGTTGGCATACAGGCTGAGCGGAGGCGCAACGGGGGGCCAAGGCTGTAGACTCCTCAAAGGCGCTAGAGTCTGCAGGGGCACTGTGTCTCAACGCTTGCATTTGGTACCGAAGTACCGTGTGCATGGCTCTTTGCTCCGCTAGGTGAGTGATATCCGCATCAACCGTTCCCGCTCGGTCATCCTCAAGAAAGATTTCGTCTTTCCTGGGCATGTGCGCCCCAGAGTCGCTTGTGGCCGCTGCTGGCATCTTCGGATTCATGACCGCGGTGGCCGTGGGTCTCGTAGCCGCAATGCTCAACAGTCCAGTCGCAGGGGGGGGGCGGCGCGTTCAGTCTGGATTGGAGTGCGTCAATCATTGCATGTTCAGGTGCCCTCCCCTTTTGTTGCTCAGTCACTTCAGGTGCCTTGGAATGAGTTGACGGGAGTTCTTGCAGCTTGGGCTGCGCAGCGGCCTGTGGGGCACAGGCATCGATAACCTCCTCTCCTGTGTCACTTGTGGGGCGGGTTGGGCTGCTACGATGAGCCGTAGACCGGCTTTCTGCAGTTCATAGTAGCCCCAGGCGGCATCGCAAGATGCTGTCGGCAAAGCAGATGCAGGCCGGGGAGCTACTGCCAACTGTTTACCTGAGTCCTACCTTTCACCCACCTGGCAGGAAAGGGCACTCTTTGAGCCTAACCTACAGGGTCTGCAAGAGAACTGCCAACGGTGGAAGCGGTCCCCACATGGCAGAGGGCGCAGACAGAACCGTTCTGCATGTTCAGCAGGCTGACTGGGAAGAAGACAGCTTCCTTCGACTGAACCTCACCACTCTGGCAGGCACGGTGATGCAGCTCCATGTCCCTGTCAGCATCTACCACACTTGGGAAATGCAGGAGGTACCTGGTCGAGCACCTTGCATGCATCAGTCCCATTGAAACGTTTGGGTGTGAACTCACCTTGCTCAATGCGGATACGCAGGTGGCGCTTCAAGATCCTGTGCAGGAAGAACTCTAGAACACCAATCATTTGTGCTTGATTGTGCACGAGTGCTTTTTCGGTGTTTAGAAAATAATAAGCCGATTATGAAGACTGTCCGAAGGCGATTCGTGTCCCGTCCCTGACTCAGGTCTTGAAGCCAAGGCCTTTCACTCGAGTCCGCCACGTCCGCGTGGATGCTGGCTTTACTGCAATAAGCCGCCAAGGGCGGTATTGCCACTCCTTGCGAATCGTGAAGCTGCCTGATACGGTAGTGACGTTAGGATGTGCTGTCTTCCAAGGCTGTTGCTCCCTACAGGTGGCTGAACTGCCGGGATGCGAGTTCGGTGTTCGAGTATTTGCTGAGTGCTGTGCGTTAGAGAGCGTGGGCAACATTGTTGATGGAGGTTACCATCTGGCAATAGGTGCCATTATCAGTTGCTGGTTCCGCCCGGATGAAGTCAAGGCTGTGTCCCCCTTCGCCCGCCAGCTGCAGTCCACTTACAGCGATCTTTCCAGAGTTGACCTGGACCTGCAGAGAGGTCGGGTGTGGCTGTTGCCAACAAGTGCCAGAGTTGCCCAAGAGCCACTCATAGGAATTCAATACTCTATGCTTTGCAGCCGGTTTGGCGGCACCTGGCAAATAGGCACCACATCCATCCGAGAAGATCACTTGATTGCCTCTGGGCCACGTTTTCGTCCAGTGCCATGCCTCGCCCAATAGAGATGCAAGGAAGGAGCCCAAGAACAACCCCACGGTAAAGGTCTACCAGCTCGAGAAGCAGCCCAAAATCTGCGTAATTAATTTGAAATTGCCTGGAAGACGGCTAACGCGGAAACGGCAGTCAAAGCAGCAGGTGCCACAGCCCAACACTGCATTGTCATACATGGTGAGTCCACTTTCCTTAGCGGGGAAGGGCGCAATCTGGATTATGATCAGGAATGCTTCACCAGGGCAAATGTGGCGCACAGCAGGGCCACCAACCTCACCATCCTTGCCTGCCCTTTGAACACGCAAGGAATGCCGGGGGCCTTGCAGGTACTAGCTGCTCTCCTGCGTGGCGTTCAAAGCATTGACACCGATGGTGACAAGGAACCCATGATTCGTGGCTCCCTAGATCTCACGCCGATCCAAGTAGAAGAAGCCACTGCTGTCTTCCATCAGGCCCTTATGCCCCACCAAGTATGGTCTGGCCGCCTACCGGTATGTCTAGCAGAGCATCACCAAGGTAAGGTGAGGCGCTCACGCCTCATCTTAGCCGCACTGTCGCATTTGACAAAGGCTGAAATTTCCAGCCTGCAATATGGGCCACATCTTCCGGGAGGCACGACAGAGCACGGGCTTGTCTATGGCTATGCGGTCGATGAGATGCCTACGCCTGGAATGGCTTGTCATCACAGACGGACAAGAACCCGGACATTGGAGGCTACTCCATAATAGCACTGGCTGTGGACAGCGGTGCAGTGTAGGAAATTCCCAACGATATCAACCATCCATGAATGCTGTGGAGCAGCGTGCGGCACAGGATTACACCTTTGAAGCCTTGCATCGTATTTACTTTTATGATGCGTGGAGAACACAGCCGGTCCTCGGCGCCCCAGAGTCCGACCTAGTCCTGCCGCCGCATCCTGGTCTCTTGACACAAGGCTGCTACTGGCCGCCGCGGAATGCAGAGGAGGAGGTACTCTCCGTCTCGGACATTGTCGCCGAGACAGATGACCAAGCCTGCCAAACGCCGACCTCGCCTGAGGCAGCCGATGCCGTCATGACAGATGAGGAGGCAAACGACATTGTCTCGGTCCCCAGCTCCTCTACAGTGCCGTCCACCCTGCCGAGCACGGTCCACCAAGAAGAGGCTGACTCCCCCATGGGAGACAAAGAAGCGGAAACCAATTCATTGGAGGAAGCGGGTGACTGCCTTAGCAATCGTCCAGCGTCCTCCAGTTCACGACCAGTCAATAACGAAATGCTGGAGGAAAATGGAGAGGATTGTAGTGCGATCCCACCGCAAGGAGTTGATCCCCAGGATGACAGCTCCCCGTCACATTCCTCGGAGTCGCCGATTAAGCGAAGACCAGGGTCAAAAGCAAGTGCAGGCAGGGGTCAATCCAAGAAGCTTCGGCAATCAGCAGATCAGGCTTCCCAGCCGCCATTAGGCAGCATCCCGGAACATGGTCAACAGACGGTCACGCTTGAGGACCTTGCTGACCCAGCTGACCAAATGCAAGAGTCCCCAGTCAGTAAGGACCCAGCTTCGCCATCCGAACAGCCGGAAGAGGCACAGAAACACCCCCAAGCCATGACAGAAATTGACCTGGACAATCACAAAAGAATGTAGAAAGAGGAAGCACTGCTGCCACCGATATACAATTAGAAGCAGAGCAGAGAGCCATGCAGGCGCTACATGCACTCCAGTTAGCCTTCGGTACAGCTGCCGATGCTGACACGAAAGGAATAGCACTACCCTCGCTACAGCTGTACAGCGACCTCCCGCGTGAATGGCCCATGGCGAGGTTGTGCATCTCCAACAAGCAAGTTAACCGATTAGTCCGGACATTCCTCTGGCGGAGGGTGGCAGAAAGCGCACTCCATGGCACTTCCTTTGGGAATATCCCAGAAGAAATCAACCGTGACTACATTGCGGACTTGCACCGCATCAGTGAAGCATTTGCTGCACCCCTGGCAAACCTGTTTGCATTTGCCAAGCAAGGACACAAATTGTGCTCCTTCATACCCCAAAAGCAGTTAGCGCTCTATGCGAACCCCCTCTTCTGGCAGTACGGCCTCTTCGCCTTTGTCTCCAGGTGCTGTTCCCACAATAATCAACACAGGCGTCAAATTGCAAACGCAGCAAGGGCAGCCCTGACCAAGCAGGAAAAGTCTAGCGAAAAGGACGTGGACGCGCTCACCTTTATGCAGACTGTCGTCATGTCGTTTGTGCGAGGAATGGAGTATGGAGAACAAACGCTGCCCATCAATGATCTTTTTGCCTACTTTCCGGTGCAGTTGGTTCCAGCCTCAGTGGAAGTGAAGGGAGGCTGCCGCTACCGACCCCGTAAGCAAGGGGAGGAAGACAATCCCCTCCTGGTGGTAGGGGTTTATAGCAAGGAAATCATATATGACCGCTACCCCCGCACGCCGGACACGTCCTGGGCGGCGAGGGCATATACCTGTGGTGCCATTGACCCTTCGCTGGGGCAAGCTATGTCTTTCCCATCCCTCCAATTGAAGTTGCGTATTGAAGTCCCGCTATGGAGAAATGTTGCGGAGGCTAAACACCCCCCAACAGACTCCCAGGATGATGAGTCGGACACAGATTCGCCTGCAAGTGGATCAAGAGAACGATCGCCCAGATACGCACAACCAGTGCCAGTGGGAGGTGTCGAACTGCCGGAAGCGGAAATAGAAGCAGCAGCCGAGGAAGAAGACACAGTCGCGGAACCCACTTATGCTTTTGCGCAAGGGTTTGGACGGTTTGTCATCCGTTACACTCGGCTAGCCACAGCGCTAGGCAACTTTGAGCAGGGCAGCATCCAGACAGAAAGCGCTGCAGTTGCTCACTGGCTGACCTCTGGTAGGGTGGAACCTGCTCTCTCCCCGATATGGACTGACAAGGCTCCCGGGGGAGTTACTCAAACGCTACTACTCCCAAGGCTACCCCCAATTACAAGAAGAAGATCGCCCATACCACCAATATGGTCCGATAGTATACACAGAGGACCGGTGGGACGAGCTTCTTAGATGGCTGTCTGGTGACCCCACGCTCCGAAAGAAGCTGGAACGCCATAAGCAGGAGCTTCGAGAACAACAGGGAGCGGGCCGAGACGATTCTGTGGCTCGCAATAAAGCCCGGCGCACAGCCTCTCCCCCTGGAAGTAGCAGCTCCTCATCGGCTGCCCACCCGCCTAACCGCAGTCAGCCTCCCCCACCGCCCCCCCGCATTGGTGGTGGCAGTAAGGAACCCGTGGTAGCTGCCCAAACCCGCAGCTGCAGCGCCGGCATAGAGTGATTTTCCTCCTGAAAGGGGTGGCCTTAGCCATCTTTTTTCTGTTACTCCCAGCCATGTTTGCAACCACCATCTGCTTGCTGCCACAATTTTTTTGGCTCACAGCAGTTAAGTATACAAGTTAGAACTGCCGCCCACAGAGAAGATGCCGACGGAGCAAGACCAATATGAAGTCTGCATCGATCTTGTGACGATGGCAGGAACGGAGTATACTATGCAAACTAACATCACTCATTATGAAGACATGATGCAACTGGAGGATGATATACTTTGCTTCCTACCAACCGTGTCTGACATTGATGTTTTTGGCTGTGAGGTTGATCTTATCGACTTTGCTACCCAGCTACCCTTGCCAGCAGCCTTCCACACAGCACTAATGCAACAAAGGAAACTGCAGATTGTGGTTCGGCCATGTATGGTAGAAGGCCACTCAATTTGGCAATTCCAAGAAGGTGATAATGAGAACTACCCCAAAGCAGTTCGAGTCCCTATCAATCCGCGTAGAGAAATTGCTGACAGGGCGTTCTATGCGGCGCCTATGCTCCGGCATGTGGAGATTGCTGAAGGAATCCAGCATGTAGGATTTGCGGCCTGGCAGGGGTGTCAGCAATTACAGTAAGTTTGGAAGATGGAGCTTTTCAAGGCTGCTATGCCCTTCGAGAAGTGGTGGCCCCAGGCTGTGTCCAGTTCAGTCGAAGAGTGTTTGCGGAGTGCTGCTCTCTCAGCAGAATCGGTGGTAGCCAAGCGGCAAATGACGACAATGTCCTGGCGCCAGGAGCGCAGCTGGGCCGATATGCTCTCGAGAGCTGCCTCACGCTTACATCCATCACCTTTGCAATGGACCAAACCAACAAGGCAAGAGCGCTGCCAGAGGGAGCATTCTGCGGGTCGGGACTTTCACAACATCGGCCCACGGGCTTGTGAAAACTGCAAGCGACTTGTAGAAGTCAATCTTATGAGCACAGATATCACAGCCCTTCTCACATCTACCTTCGCTCACTGCGTGGCCATGACTCACATTTGGCTGCCGCCACGCTTAACGCAAATTGGTAAGGAAGCTTTCCTCAGCTGCATTGCGCTCCAGGAGGTGGTCATTCCGACCGAGCTCCAGGAAATCGGCATCCGCGCCTTTTGTGGGTGCGAGCAGTTAAGAGTTTTTCCTCTCCTTGACCTGGGGGAGAATGACCAACACATACAAGCAGAACACAACGCGTTTTTGCTATGTGACAATTTTGAGCAACCGTTATGGGTGGAGCTGCTACCCACCGAAGGACCGGATTCGGACGCATTTGACGAGGAGCTTTATACGGAATTTCCTTGACCTTTAGGTATCTCATCAAGTAACCATGGCGGGTGCCTTAGCACCAGTCCTGGTAGGCATCTGTCCATTGTGCTGCCCTCTGGCTCAAAGAGTTAGGACCCATCTCGAAGCAGCTGTGCAGTAAAGTAAAATCAACTTATTCACACACAGTTGGCAGACAGTGGTTCAAATTCTGCTGCTATGACACCCTCCATGGAGCCTGCCGAATCTTCCGGAGCCAGCACCCCCCCGGAGAGAGAGCCGGTGATGGATTGTTGCTTAGTGCTAACTACTCTGTCGGGAGTGACGCTTAAGGTCTCTCTCAGCATTGCCAAATTCGACCGTTTTGCGGACTTGGAGGATCATGTTGTGGATTACCTCATTTCCGTGACTGACCTCAAAGTGTTTGGGTGCTCGATCGAATTTTTGCACTTGGCCACACAGACCTATTTGGAGGACCCGATTTGGGACAGACTGCAACAGAGTATGGAATACTGCATCATTTTCAAAAATTGCAGTGAATTCCTGCCCTCGCACGAACTTTTAGAAGGGTATCCCATTGACAAAGTTCCGCTTGCTGTCCATGTCCCCATGAACCCAGAAAGCGCTGTCCCAGAAGGGGCTTTCGCAGGAGTGCCACGCCTACGTCATGTCAGCGTAGAGTCAGGTATTCGCCTTATTGGCCCAGAAGCGTGGCACTCATGCCGTCAGCTCCGAATTGTCAAGCTGCCGTCCACAGTCGTTAGCATCTCTGACAACGCATTTCGAAGCTGTAAACTGCTTAATAGTGTCACTGCTCCTGGTTGCCGAGAGTTCGGCTACAAAGCCTTTGATGAGTGCTGCTCACTGCAGTGGGTCCATACCACTGCAGGAATTGCCAATCGGTTTAGCAGCTGCACCAAGTTTGGGCATTACCTCTTCAGAGGCTGTATCAACCTTGCCGAATTTACCCTGCAAGAGAGTCCCTCCCCAAGCGAGCTGCCGTCGCAACCCACTGCCAGGGAATTGGCCCTAGGTTGCCTCAGCTCAACAGGGATAGCTACACTAACGCTACCGCAGAGCTTTAAAGTCATCGGAGCACATGCCTGTGACAACTGCCACCTGCTCAAGAATGTTGACCTTTCGAACACAGAAATCGAGGAAATACAAGAATTTACCTTTGTGCACTGCACGAGCCTCAAAGAAGTTCGTCTCCCGAAGACACTCCATACGATTCGAGTTAAGGCCTTTATGAATTGTGCGGCCCTGCCAGAACTTGCTATACCACCCTCACTTAAATACATAGCGAGCAGAGCTTTCTTGGACTGCACTGCCTTCAAGAGGCTAGTCAAGTTGCCCGGCCGGCATAAATGGCGAGGGGTGTATGCTGAAGAAAACGCCTTTGCCATTTGCCCAGACATGCGATGGCCACCATGGCTACACATGATTCCGGACACAGGGTATATCTCTGGTGTAGCCTAAACTGCCCCTGTCCAAATGTAACAGCCTGTGGTTCTCCCACAATCCATCCAGGATGGGCGCGAGCCTTAGCTCGAGTCCGGCCAGGTCAACTTGTGCCCTTGTGCGCGACGCAAGCCATTCGTGCATGCAGTCTCTAAGCCAAGGGAGTAGATGGCCACTAACGCTCTGTACTGGGGCGTGACGAAACTACACATACCTACCCTGCAGCTCTAACGGCTCAAGCTAGAGTCCTCAAGCTAGTGATGTGCCAGCTGCTACGCATAGGCTCAGTCCTCACTGCTGGAGCTGCCAGCAGCTGCGAACTGTGGATTTGTCCCAAACGGATGTCATTGAAATTTTGGGTTCAACCTTTGCACACTGCTCACAGCTACAGCAACTCAGCCTTTCCCGAAACTTACGCATCATTGAGCAAGAAGCCTTTCTTAAGTGCACCTCGCTGCAAGAAGTCTGCATCCCACCATCCCTGCTTTACATTGCTCGGCGTGCTTTTGCAGGCTGTACGCAGCTTCGAGCAGTTCGTAAACAAGGGAAAAGCAAAACATGGCGAGGTACATATGCCCGGCTCAATGCTTTTGACAAACGCCCCAATGGCTCCGATTCCTGCCGCCAAATGCCAATGACCAATGGAGAGACGACTTCTAAGCAGCCACACGCTAAGCTGGCAAAGCAAATGACAGTGGGAATGGACTGCTATTCTGCGGTCTCAATTTTGTGAGCCAGGTTCAAGAAAGCTCAGGCTAAGCCATCCTTTCGGCCCCAGTAACTACGTTACAGTGAGCCTGTAGGAATGAGAGCCTTAGCTTTCGCTCCTAATAGGCGGGTGGTAGAAAATGGTAATGGCAGGTTGCCAGGGGGAACCTTAGTTCTCCTTGCAGCGGCCACGCCATGACCATTGCTGTACAAAGAGGCACAAGTACCATGCTAGGATAGGTCCATGTTTCACTGGTTTCACCCGGGCCTTGCACGCAACAGGAGACTTTTTGCAACTCAGTGCCGCTCTCTCTTTTTGAAACAGAGAGTACCACAATGGCACTCCTTGAATGATAAGGGGTGCAAAGGTGACCTCCCTTCGGGGGGGACGGCGCCACCATCGTCAGCAAACCCCTTTCGTTGTCTCTGCCTCTACTGCCTGACAATCGACATGCCTCTCGTCTCTGTCGTGCAATCAGTTGAAAGGGTTGTGCAACGAGATGGGCCTTTTCCATGGCTTGCTAGGCAGAGCAGCAACTGACTCCCCTGGGCAAGGATCAGACTGGCTGACAATCAACAATGCAGGTCTTGCAAAGCACCTGATCATCGTCTTTGCCATTCGATGCAGTGGCCCTCTTGGTCACAGCTTGGTGGGTGGGGCGAGGCCCCTTTGATAGGCTTCGCTGCACTCCGCTCTTGCGCCGACCATGCCGTCCGACTTTCATAGTGAATTCAGGCCCTTAGTTAGTTAACAGTCAGCTTTTGTCTTTTTCACATGTCTCACCCTGGTACAGAGGAAACGCGCTTAGAGGAGGGGGAATTGTGGCTTCTGGTTCCTGTTTCTTGTTTGGGTTTGTTTTTTTTGTTTGCTTGTTTTTGGGTTGCTTGTGTTCTTTTCCCCCTCATCACGTTGCGTTTCCTTCCCTTTCAATGATGACCTGGGCACTCCGCCTACATGGCGTCCGCACTCGTGGAAAAAAAAACTCGGAGAGGACACATACCACATAGGCCATAGAGCTCTAGAAAATTGCAAAATGCTTACCCGAGTCGACCTTTTCAACACGGGCGTTCACATCCTTCACATGCACACTTTCGCGCAGTGCCACAGCCTAGTTACGATTGGCTGCCGAACTGCCTGAGTGAGATTAGAGCAGAAGTGTTTGTAGGGTGTAACGCCTTGGCAAGGCTGACTCTTCCGGACAGCATTCGCTATCTAGGATACAGGGCCTTTGGGGACTGTACAGAGCTCTCCTCCCTCGAGTATGCATGGAGCAAGCAGAAGGCATGGCGATATCCATATGCGGCTGACAATGCCTTTGAAGGATGCCTCAAACTGACGACCCCTAAATGGCTCCACCGCATCCCGGCTAAGGATAGCGACTGGATTGCCCCGTGTTACTGACTGAAGTGAAGGAAAGCCCAGCAACAACTCCTATAGTAGAGAATGGCCTGAGTGAGCATGGACGGTCACCCAAGCAGCTGCCTCTCTGCACTGTGAGGCTCAAGCCCCCAGTAGCTAGTACAGGCACAGGGTATACTGCTGCCATGCAGAGTGACATGGAGTCGCAAACGAGCTCACTTGTCAGCCATGAACGACAGCTTGTGGTCTACCTGCAGTTAACGTCTCTCTCAGGAGAAGAATACCAAGTCATAGTCGATCTCCAAGAATTTGATCGCTTTAATGAGTTTGAAACTGCAGTCCTAGAGCAGCTCCCCACAATAGGAGGCACCAGCGCATTTGGTTGTGAACTCACCTTTGTTAGGCAAGACACCGGGCAGCTCCTGTGCAGTCCGGTGTGGGACACCCTCAGAGATTGCAACCAGTTTCAGATCGTCGTTCGCCAATGCTGTCAGTGCGCAGAGCACAAAGGCCAGATGCGGAAGAATGCAAAAGCAGTCCGAGTGCCTGTCACCCGATCAGGGCAGGTGCTCCCCCACGCTTTCACACATTCGAGTGATATTAGGCACCTACGAACCGAAGCAGGCGTACACACCATTGGGGAAGCGGCCTGCAACTGGCAACACTGCACCAGGCTTCTCATAGTGCACTTGCCCAGTACACTACTATACTTGAAAGAGGGAGCCTTTCGACGCTGTTATGTGCTCCATACAGTCACTGCCCCGGGGTGTATCGACTTCGGCTGCTGGGCTTTCGAGGAGTGCCATGCGTTGGCCTGGGTTGGAGACCCAGACCAAAGAAGCAATCAATTAGCGCCGCAGGCGAGGCTCAATGTCCGAACATTTGAGAAATGTCGCACCTTGCGAACAATTGGCCTGGACAGGACTAAATATAACCCACGAGACCCGCACAGGGTCGTTCCAGAAGGCTGCTTCCTAGGGACAGGGCTGGAAACGATTGACTCCCAAATGACTTCAGCTGGATCGGGCCAGCAGCCTTTGAGCACTGTATAAGATTGCAGACAGTGGACATCTCCCGCACCGGCATTCAGGAAATCGTAGGAAGCGCCTTTGCAGGCTGCAGCCAACTGCAGTGCATCAAATTGTCTCACACGCTGAGGCGCATTGGCAGAGAAGCCTTCAGGAAGTGTAGCTCATTAGAAGTCCTACACACTCCACCCGCCTTGTTATACATCAACAAGCGAGCTTTTGCTGACTGTACACAGCTCTGCAGACTCGTCCGGATGGGCAAGAAAGGCAAGAAAGGAACTTGGAGGGGGACCTATGTAGAGCACAACACCTTTGAAATGTGTACCAAATTAACACTCCCGTCGTGGATTCGATCTCTTCCCAAGCCAGATGCAGGGAAAGAAGAGTGGGAAGAATTCATGATCAGTTGCGCAGAGGCCACTCTTAGTGATACGACACGTTCGTAAATAGCATGTAATGATCTGGCAATAGTACCAAAGGGCAGGATTGCAGAAGGTCTATGCCTTTCGGCTCCTCCGACCCTCCTACCGGCCCTGCCCGCACCACTGAGTAGATAGCCAGCTCCCCTGGCTGCCTTCCAAGAGGTGGTCAGGGATGGTACAGTGTACAGAAGACTAGCACCAGGAATAGCGACGTTTCACCCAGGTGTTTCACCTAGTTCATGGGGCTTGCATGACTGACCGAACTCAGAAGCACTCGAGTGACCCAGGGCCACTGCGGCACCTCCTTGGGCACAACTCGACACCACGCTCGCTTTTGTCCCTGTGCAACGGTCATATAGGTAAGCTGTCTGAGACGGACGGTCCTTGGAGACCAGGTTGGCTCGGTGCCTTTTTCGTTCTTTGGCACTGTCACCTGGTCTCTCGTGCTCCTGCCTCCCCCGCTGGGGGAGGCGGTGTCCTGATTGCTGATGCTCCGACCCTCACGTGCCTCCGCTTGTCTGGCACGTTGCTGCGGAGACTTCCGTTTTCCAATGTCCTGGATGCAGTTGCAGCACGCGCAAGATCAAGTGTAGCCAAGTGGAATGATTATAAGAGCATAAGTTGAGGCCAGTGACCAATCCTGTACTCCCACCACCATTCGCTAGGCCAAAGCTCTCCCTAGGTCCTTTGCGCGCACGCATTCTTTGATACAAGTTGCGCAGTGCCTTGCTTTACATGGACCTAGCCGAACCGAATTTGCACCTCACTCTCGCTTTCAGTCTGCTCAGGCATATACACACGCAGTGCACCGTTGGAGGAATACGTTCCTGCCCAAACGCAGATTGCATCAGAATGCAGTTTCGCCCTGTACGTCCGGTACTGAGAGCGGCTGGAAATGAATTCATCGCCCCGTTTCACCACTGTGTTGGTCCTCGGATCCGCACCTTTTGCTCTTTTAGACTTGTACGGACTTGAGCCTGACCCTTTTGGTTCTGTTTGCCGGTTGTTGTTTTGTTGGGGTGGTTTCTGGGTTTTTTGTTTGGTTTGGTTCCTTTGCTCTCTTTGGCCAGGCTCATATCCTCACACTCCTCTTACGAATTCAACACGGTGACTTGTGCCTCTCGGCACACATAGCGCCCCTACCCGTGCAAAAAAAAACTCCCTCTTGTCGGCACCTCAGCTTGGGATGCTACTAGGGGCTCCTGGCCTTCCTACTGGGTGTTAGGTGTTTCTTTGACGCTACTAGACATTCCTGGCCTCACCACTACTTGGGGACGAAGAGTCTCACACCACCTTTGGCGCGGAGCTTAAAAATCTTGCCTTCCCTCGGGGAGGCGTGTGTGTGACCCTTGGAATCATAGGGATCCTTTCGGATTGTCTTCGCTTCACAGTTGTTTTTTTTCCTTGTGTTGCAGTTTTTTTTTGCACGGGTGGAGGTGCTGTGTGTGCAGGTTTTGCGCAAGTCACCTTTGTCGATTTAAGATCGAGTTACCAGCCAGGTTGCGAGGCAAAAAGGAAAAACACCCAAAAAGCAACAAACACAAAACCACCCCCCAACAAAACCAAACACAAGACCGCAGGGGCAACCTGTAAAGTAACTCGTAAGGCCATGAAGGCATGAAGATAAGTGAAACAGGGGCATGCAATGAATTCCAAAGTGCACTCAGTAGTTCTTGTCCATCAACGAACTGCAAAGAAGATGCAGGGGCGTGTGCACTGTGAAGCATGTAGAGGGCAGGTAATACTCTCACGGCAGTGGGCATCACTGTGCCGCCATTGGCACTTTGTAAGAAGATAGTTAGGCCAGGCTTTGCAACTTGGCATGGTAAAGTCTCTTCACGAAAACATGATGCACCTTCAAGGGTGCACACGAGTGCATTGGTATGGTCCATAAGGTTCAAAATTAGACACTTTAAGTCAGGTAGCTTGCTCGACGGCTGGCAGCAATGAAGGCGGAACCTGGTGGGCAACAATTGGGAAAACCACAGACTTCACAGTTTTTTCTTTGTGTTGCAGGGGGACTGGAGCCGGTTTGCCTATCTAGTCCAACGAAGCTGTGGCATTTCGGCGGATGTCTGATCAACCACTTGTACCTGCACAATTTTTAAACCTTTGGTAAAGAGCTAATGCACTCGGCAGACATGAACGAACGTCGTCAGCCTGCTCGATCCGCGATCGTCGATGGGTTTCTTCCGCTTTGGGCCTTCTTTCCTCTTAAAGTCCTCCATTCCCGTGGTTCGTGCTTGTTCCCTTGGGAATTGAACCCTAGGCCGGCGTGTGGCACCGCTTTCAGTTCAGCACACCCTATCCTGAGCGTGTAACCCTTGGAATCATGGGGTCCTTTTGGATTTTTCAGGTTTGCCTTTCTGTTTTGTTTCACAGCAGGGGGCACCGGAGGGGCTGTTGAGACCGGTGCTGACAAAGACACTCATCAGTCACCTGTGATACAGTTGGAGACGTCCAACTGCGCACCTGCAAATTTTCCAATTTTCTGCATGGCGTGAGGCTAAGCCAAGAACCTCGAAGAGTTGCAGAGTTTCAGATTTGATGTTTTCTTTGAACTGCAGATGTGAGCGGAACGTCGTCAGCCTGTTCGTCCGCCGTTCGTGTTCTTCCTCTTTGGGCCATTTCTCCGTTTGAAGACTTCCAGGCTCCGATGGTCCTCACTGGTACCCTCAGGAATTGGAACCCTAGGCCGGCGTGTGGCACCGCTTTCAGTTCAGTACACCCTATCCTAAGTGTGTTTGGCCTCGCGCCAACCCGGGATGAGCCCGCAGAGTGCCTCCCGTGGACCCGTTGAA
>CAXAMN010023239.1:914303-939222 GCA_963970005.1 Durusdinium trenchii | reverse complement strand
AGACACCCACTTAGACGCATGGTGTTGCTCCCATCGCCGCTATGTCTCGAGCTGCCAACTCATGGGGACTCCTTGGGACCCGTCGGCATGGGTAACCACAAATGATCATCAGGAACAATAAAACAAGGAAGGAAGGAAGCAAGCAAGCAAGGAAGGAAGGAAGGAAGCAGGCAAACCCGGCTGATTTTGTGCGCGGCTGGTTTTGGGGGAGGCGCTGTGCCCCCCCCCAACACCATGGCATTCCTATTTCTTGGCCTGCCACGAAATAACATCCTTTTAGTGGAACCCTTCTCCATGTTCCGCTTCGCCGGTTGGAGAATGGAGCAACATACTGGGTTCATTGTCTGGCTTGAGACGGGCGAAACGAACCCTCTCTCTGTGAATGGGGAACCTGACCCGCTGAACACCTACTCCACCATACGTTTTGGTAGCTGGAGAATGCAAGTAAAACTTACATGCGATCATGATCTGTCTCAAGATTAGCGGCAGGAACACAAAGGAATTGGCCATGTTCGAACTGCGATGCTTGCCAGAACGCATGGTCTTTCGTTCGCTGCAGAACCTCGTCGCATGGTTCTGCATGCAGCTGCGGGCAGGTGCGAACATCCGGTGAAGTGCCGTTGGATCCACCGGGCACCGAGTTCTGCGAGCGGGTCCGAGTCCGCCGGCCCGGCCGGTCGCGTTCAAACGGTGGCGAACGCGACGGAAGACCCAAAGCGCGTGATAACATGGGGGTCTTCCTCTCAAAAAAAAGGAAGATCTACATGGTCCAGATTTGTTTTGTCAAACTTCAGCTAAAGAGTGGGATGGTTCTGGTATGAATAAAATCCAGTCTTGCATTTTCGGTCAGATGTTCGGTCAGTTCCTGACCCGATGACACGCTTCATCTCGAGCTCATGTGAAACAAACCTCCCAGGTTTCGACCTCTGAGCTTCCGAACCCATGGTGTGTTCACCCTGCGGGGACGTTCCTGAGCAACCTCGGCCAGCGGGTTTCGCACGCTCGGCGTTCGAACGCCACGTTTACGTGGCGCCAACGAAGGCCAGCGACGACTTAGTCATGCGAACGCCGTGGTTGGTGGGGCGGCCGTTTTTGATGGTGTCAACTGTTTTGTTATTTTCGAAGCACAAAGTGAACTTGACAAAGCAGCTTCACATCAAGGGGCAGCTTTTCTTGTGGTTTGTTTCAATTGGATGATGTTGACCTCCCAAGCTGGTTGGTTGACTCGTCTTCATCGGAATCGGACGAAGAATATTTGAAGGGTCTAAGAGTCTAAAGATGGAAAGATGGAACGATCGGATGCTACTCAGGATCAAAAGTACGGTGACACTCCCTGGAAGCTACTCATGGAAGTGGATGGCACCACCTGGTAGAGGAACTATCTTCCCATGAAACCATCCCCACGTCATCATGATGGGGGAGAGACCTGATATCGTGTTGCGACCCAAGACAGGTGGGTGTTTTTTTCAGGAGACCCTGTGGCCCAACTACGGTAGACTGGTCTATGTCCTTTCTTCCAGGGGGTCGCCTGGAAGGTCGAGGCCTCGACCCGCCGCGTCGGCTCGATGCTTCGGCGCTCGACCGAACCAACGGAGTTCTTCTTCACATCTGGTGGTCGGAGCGAAAGATTGGATTCTGCGCTGGCCAGTGTCAACAGGCCAGTGGCGTTCAAAACCAATCGGCCAGAACCGGTAGGGCCCAGTCCGAATTTTTGATGCGGACACGGGTCCAGAGGTGTTCATTCTACTACGGCGTATACCACGGTGGTTTTGATGCATATATCATATACAACATACAACAAGGGGCCCACTAATTACTGTGAGACCAAACCTCCTTCCCCGGATCATGTTAGGTTGACATCCTTTATATATAGAGGATTCTGTTCATGTTCAGAACGGGTGCCACCAGGGCCCCCCTGTTTTGACCCTCGAAGGATATTCTACCAAAACATCCACACGGAAAGCCCAAACTTCCGAGAAAGAAATTCCGAAAGTCCATGTCTTGAACCAGTCTGCCAAAAAATCCTGCATATGACAGGCTGACATCATTTCAGATTACCTCACTGCAGTCGATCTCTGGATGATTGGGATTCTGATCTGCATAGAGAGCCTGTAGAATCTGACCTAGAGAGTCTGCTTGCGATATGACCTTCTCTGGCTGTCTCCAGGCCCGATGTGCCACACTGAACGTATACATCATGGGGCCTGAGGATCCACATACCTTCCTCCAAACCTACACAGACACCAGTGTCTCCAATCACCTTATTCTAAGAGGATCTGCGGATCCATTGGACATACCCAAACACTCCATGTATGGCATATTTACCAACATTGGGGTGGTTTTAGGGGTCAATGTATGTAAATATGCCATAGCTGGAGTGTCTGGGATAAGTGATTCCTGGATTCCTGGCGCAGAAATTCTCTCTATGCTCGTCCCGTCTACCCTATAACGTCATTGAGTATTGATGGTTTCGATCCATGTTGACTTCCACCGCTACTTGTGACACTTCACAAGGACAACCTTCACTCGTAGGTATCGGGAACCTGTCGTTTCTGGAACCGATTGATACTGCTGGACTACAAATTTGGCTGAAAGCGGGCCCCGTTTTCCGAAAAGGCATCCAAACGAGTGTTTACTAGCCCTACATTGATATGATATGTCAAATATAGTATTGGATAATCATTGGCTTATATTATCTTATGGAAGAACACGCTGGAGATCAGACATCATGACGTCATTGGTCACCCTCACGACAGGGCAACGGCTTCAGGGCAACCCTGACAGGGCTTGAAGCCACACTCACCTCCATGATCGTGCTCGCCTTGGTGGCCGGTGTGCACCACCGAGGTCTTTTCCGCGGACAACAAAGCGTCTTTGTGCTTTCTTTGATGCAAGGGTAGGATAGGATAGGATAGATAGAATAGATAGGATAGCATTGATAGGATCGATAGGATGGATAGGTAGATAATGATAGATAGGTAGATAGGTAGTTAGTTAGTTAGATAGATAAATAGATAGGTATGTATGTCTTTTCCGTTAGTGCGATTTACTTGAATGCCTGAAGTTGGGAAAGAACTGGACACTTCGAACATGACCACTTGCGTGCCACAAGGAAGTTCAATCTGGCCAAGACCTTGGGCTCGTTGGATGAAGATGATGATGATGATGAGGAGGAGGAGGAGGAGATAGGATGAGGATGAGTATGCTGTGATGATGAACCTTTATATAAGCCTATATATATATAGAGAGAGAGAGAGAACTACTCCCAAACCAAAGCCCCTTCAGCCCCTTCTTCTTTGGACATGGGGATCCTCCGCTTCAGAAAGGGGAGCCCCTGCAGCCGTTCTGGGTGCTGATCTCTCTTTCTTCATCAGTGGGAAAGCTTTCTAGGCGAATGGATGGGTCGTAAACAGAGATGCCCTTTGTTCCTAGTAGCGTCCTTGCATGCTCCTAGTAGTAAGGCCAGGAGCCCCTAGTAAGCGTCCTTGCTCCTAGTAGCGAAGCCAGGAGCGCCTATAGTAGCTTCTAGAAGTTACTAAACAAAGAAAGGTCACGTGCCCGGACCGCGACCCCTGCAGTCACTTTTGTTTGCTACTCTGCCGGCTCCGGAGTCCTCATCATCTCTTCCTCCCTCTCATAACATCTCATAACCACTTCAGGCACCTGACGAGTCTGAGCCAAAGGAGTGAACAGTTCTCCATGGTTTCAAGCTGGAATTTCACAGGTCCAACGCGTCCGTCGCCCCATCGAGCTCGCGAGCGAGCTCGAGTCTGCTTGCTTCCACGTCGCGTGGAACCGCAGCGTCCTTTTTCTGGCCTGGAACCGGCATGCGTCTGGTGGTGTCTAAGCTATTCTGAGAATTCCAACTGCGAATACCACGGTTCTTCTCAAAGTCTCAAAAGTTGCTGGAATCTCAACCAACCGAAAACAGGATGTTTTCCCAGTCCCACCACTTGTAAAAAGGATCTCAAGGAAACCATAGTGAAACAACCAATTGTTTCTGCTTTTCGCCCAAAAGAGCCTCAAATGGATTCGCCTAAGACCGAGACCCAACTCAGCGACGTCTGCAGCATCAACACACTCGTTAATGTGTCCTTCTTCTCAGTGTGTTTCATGTGTTTCAGGCTGGAAACTAAACCATCCTGTTTCATCTTCTCAAAGGGTGCCCTTCTCAATAAGGGCATCCTGGAAATCCTCCTCGATGCCCAGCGGTGGCCTCTGAACGGTCGCGCCGCACAATGGGAGACGCGAAGATTTGGCTCTGCATGGCCATTCCTGGCATGACGAGTGACCGTCACGGCGCCGGTTCGTCAGTGCAAATGGCCTATGGGGCCTCAAAGTTTGGCAAAGTTCAGCTCACCAGTTCAACGGAGTAAAACAATACGTTCATATGTTCACATCGACATGGCCAGCTAGTCTCAGATTACTGCCAGTTTTTTTCTCCGTTGCGGAACAAAGACACAGGACACAAGAGCACACAATGAACAAACCGACACGGATGTTGTGGGTGTGTTTCTGCAGCGCTTGGTGATCAACTCGGCTTGCCTCACAAGCACTTTACTTGAACAAGATTGAAATGGCTGGTTGCAATTCAGCCTTTTAGTCTGCCAATTTCAGGATGCAGGATGGGAATGACTAATAATATGAGACTTCTTATATGAGACTCATGACTGACTCGTTGGTTCGTTCCGTTCCCTTGCTTGCAGCGGGCTGCAGCGACGTCACGTGTGTTCCGGCCCTTGGCCGGGGGAGAAGAAGCTCTGTCGCATCTGGATACCTCCAGGATCCTTCATGGCAATGATCTCCTCCCTCTTTTAGAAGCATCGGACCATCGGTTCGAACCATCGGACTCCCAGCTTCGAACTGATTTCTCGAACGAAGAATCGGACTCCCAGGTCTGGCAGCGATCCGAGTCGGGCCCGATCGCGAAGATGAAGCCCGGAGGAATTGAAGTCGGACGTGAATCGTTGCAACGAACAGTGAAGCCGCCAACTCTGAAACCGCCAACGCTGCCGATGAGCCTCCTTGGGCTCTGAACTCGTGATATGTTCTGTCCGACGCTCTCGGAGCAGCGAACGGGATCTCGGACATGGTCGCTGTGAGAGCAGCAAGTCTGTTGGGACACAGGGGAAGGTTACACGCAAGCACCACACGAGCAGCTGAGCACGAGCACAGACAGGAGAGCTCTGATTCATCAGATTCTGTTTCATGAAAGGCCCACCTTTTGTGCAGTCGTCAATTCCAACCTCAAGCCATTCGTGCGATACCTTCCAACAATTTGACATTCGAAGCACCAGGAGCTACTAGTAGCTTCTTGCTCCTAGTAGTGGCTTGTTCCTAGTAGCAATGCCAGGAGCTACTATAGTAGCTTCTTGCTCCTCCTCATGTTCAGGCGTGGACGTGTGTGGCTTCCCATTGAGCCCATGGCGACGCGCCTTGTGGCTTCCCAAAAATACACCTCTGTCAGCTCTGATCTCCGCAGAATCACACCCTCGGGGAACCTGACCCCCCCAACAAATCGGTCGGGAGTTTGGCTTCGGTCTGCACATCGGAAGTCCCAACCGCTTGGAGCGGTGCGGGGACCAGCGCCGCACCGATTCCCCCTCAGGTTCAGTACGACTGGACCCGAGCTGGCTGGCACCGTCTCATCATAGTGCCTCCTTCCTCACCGCAGCGATCGGAGAGTGCAGTGGATCCTATATAGGCATTGGTGACGGCCGCCACTTGCGCGGCACAACCTGCCCACCGCAAGCGGCAGGGAGGCTCTGTCATCCACTCTTGATCGAACAGACTTTGCTGCTTCCACACTTGGGTGCTATCCCACCAAAAAGACAAGCACCCAAAAGCTGAAATTCATGTAATTCAGCTGTGTACTCCATCATGCTCCACTTCCCTCCCCCATCAGCGACCCCATGAACGGCCGTTCGCTCCGCGGACTGTTCAAGCCCGCCTCGCAACGGGATAGACCGCCGAGATCCCCCGGATTTGACAGGCGCTGCTTGGAGTCGGATGGAGCGGCCGGATGGTTCGACGATCGAAGGGGAGTCCAAAACGATCGAAAAAATATGGGAACGACCTGGTTTTGCAGCGTCAAATCCCCATCTCTAGTTAACCAATGGTTCGGGATGAAAACACATGAACAGGACCATGACATATATGTATATATTTAAATATCACCCAAACGCTCATGGACCATCATATGGAGGGGCCTGGGGTCTCAAGACCTCGGGTTTTTTGTGGGCGTCTGCGTCTGGGTAGCTGGAGCGTCTTGGGGAACTTGCGTGGTTGCTTCCAGTTTCACCCATCCGCACAACCAACTTGACGAGTTGATTCATGATCCTAATGTTGTTTTCAATTCATCCACTTCATTCACCAAGCAAACTCAGGTCAATGAACTGTGGGTCTGTATCCCTCTGAGTGTGCCCATCGCCATAGATGAAGATACTCCTGACTTGGTGCTTCAAGATGTTTTCTAAGAATTCAAACAAATCTGAGTTGACGTGGATTCAGTATGGTTAAATCATCCCAAGGAAAGGTTGAACAATTGACATATTGGGGGTAGTAGCGATGCCCTTGTTACGTCATAACTTCTTGCTCCGTTCGTAGATCTAGGCCAGGAGCCGTCAATTGTGTAGCTCTTCTTTCAGGTCTCGACACCTCGACCGCAACCCCCAAGCCATTCCGATGTTGAGACCGTTCGTTCTGGGAAACGAGACGTTCGTGTACCCCCCAGCCAGTGCCAGTCTAATGTCGGGGCCCCCCTATTTGGTGGTTGATCAATATTCTTTCATCCTGGAATGGCCATTCATCGCGGAAAAATCGGAAAAAAGGTATCTTTCGCGGATCTTTCGCGGCCTCATCGCGAAGCATGGTCCTACAACCATGTCTAGCTAACATGAGCCGGAACATGTCATAGTATCACAAAATAGGGAGAGACATCTTGCAGCATGACCCCAGTAGATGGTTGAATGTTTCCACAGCTACTCAGGGTCACTTGCAGCATCTGTGCGACAATTGTGACAAATAGAGTCAGGCACAACTCAACCCAATCCTCGTGCCAGCTACCAACACAGGGTGATGCAACTTGGGGAATGTTGGGGGGGCCTCAAGCTGGGAACCTAGACTTTAGCGGCACATTCGCGAAGCTTTCGCGGATCTTTCGCAAAATTTCACCGGTGCTTTCCCCGGGAAGCCGTAACATTTGCAAACATCTGCACAGCCCGTCAGAGAAGCTGTAGGTCGTTGCCTCACTATCAGGGCTGTGCCTACCCAGATTACTAGTCTGTGACAGTGGGGACAGGAATCGGAGAATCCGTTACGCACTGCCAGGGCTGGGCACGGAAATGTTGAGGCTTCAGTTCGTTAGTCTGTGACATATGGCGACACTTCCGCCCACTGGCTCTGCCGGAGGATTGCCTTGCGTTTCTATTCTTTGTCAGTCCGGTAGAAAGGAAAACAATGAAATGGATGACCTTAGATATAAATCTTTCGCGGAAAAAACAGATACTTTCGCGAACCTCATCGCAAATCTTTCTCGGATGGTTCTAACAACATCTGAAAGGCTGTTTTATATAAAACTCCTTATACACGGGGTTTTCGATCAACTCCCATTTCATCCGATTTCAATACACACCACCTAGAAACCACCCAGAAAGTCTCAGAAAGTCTCTGCAGTGAACTCCACCAATGCCGCTGGTCCAGTTCGCCCTTCTTTTGCACAGCCCACGTCACGATCCGCTGGTCGACACCTGTGGGAGTCACGACGCCGGAAAGGACGGGAGTCGGAGTCGGAATCCAAGGGGGACGATGAATCCAAGCAGAGACCACATTTGTCCGAGCCCAACCAAGCCAATCAAGCCAATCCCGACTCAGGTCAACTCCTTCGGAAGTAGAAGATCAGGTTTTACTGAGTCTTTGGACTTGCAGGGAATTAGAATCAGAATAGATGGCTTAGATCCCAGTCCATAAATGAAGTGCGAGCCTAGTCAATGGCACGGTCACTCCGGTCACTCCGGTCAATCCCAGTCCCTAGGCCCAGTGAACGACTGTTACAGTGAACGACTGGACGCCCCGCCCCTGTCGCCATTTCATGACGGATCAAAACCGAGACACCCTGGTTGACCACCGAGAAAGAATAGCTAAGACTACTGTAAGACATAGTCAAGCTACCCTGGGCCATGGGGGTTTGCCCTACAGCCATAACCAATCCCCTAATATCCCAAATAGATCCAAAATGATTGCAAATAGTAAATTGACATGCTTACTCTGCTTTTCCATCCAGTAGCCACCCTTTCAGTGGTGCTGGTGTAAGTCCCAAATAGCTTCGTTCTGCTTCGTTTGCTCAGTCGCTGGATTCTACCAAGTTCCCATCTGATCGCTTCGTTTCTTCCACGCGCCTCGCACTCGCCTCAGCGAAAGAGGCTCCCTAATCCTGAGAGGATGCCCATGTCCGGCAGCCAGTCCATGATTCCCGACCTCGGTCGAAGCCAACGAAGCCAACGAGAGGAGCCGTCCATGTCCAGACGGTCCCCGCGATGTCGCGGGCGGGTTCAGCAAGACGCGTATCACAAGCAGGAGCAGGGCCCGAGTTCGGGGCCGGTAGGACGTCCGCAATGAAAAGTCCTGCATGGATTTTTGGGGCCTGTCATTGCACCAGGAGACCAGTTTTTTTTGTCCAACCGAGACGATCAGTCGTTCGCTACATGGTGGACCAGCACAGGCAATGAACAAGCCCCAATATGCTTAGATGCCCTCAAAGTACTATTGGATAGAATCTCGAGAACTGCTTTGATAATTCTTGAAGTCATGTTCGATAAAATACACACAATATTCCAGTTCCTATGCAACCCAAGAAACACATGTGTGTTCATGTGTCTGCATCTGTTCTTTAATGGCTTGTGTATCTGTTCGGTGCATTTTGCTGCTGGCTTCGACCATATGGCATACTATGCAAAGCAAACAAATAGCACATTATGAATTCTTTATGATTATTTTTGAAACATGTCGTCATATTGGATATGAATGGACTGCATCCTCCGTCATCCTCCATCTCCCCTCCGGTCCGGTGAAGCGATCGGACACGGTATACCAGGTCGACCCCCAAATCCAGTACGAAATGATGTTGGATTCAGCTTAAGAAGTCTGGAGTTGATCATCCGTGTCTCTGCTCGAAACAAGTCCCGCCACCAAGTCCCGCCACTCCTCCGAAAACAGCGGCGGGACCCGCGCGTGTTCGCCACCGCTTCGGTGGGAGAGAGAACCATGCCTACACACTCCATGTATGTGCATATGCCGAAGGCCAGGCCTACATCATCCACACCCCAATCGATCTGCCAGTGTCGCCAGTTTCGGCCAATGAGGCCCTCTCCCCGTGCGAGCCACGAACATCCGAGTTGCAAGACGCTCCCGCTCGGCTGCTCGGTCGTGTGGTTGCTCGGCTGCTCGGTCGGCTCCGCCCCGTCCGTGCGGCGCCAGCACCTCGCGGCCATTCTCGCGGCGCTTTTCGAAGCGGGGAGCGGAAGACTCGGCATTCCACGCATGGAAGGATCCATCTACCACACCCAAACCATCCAGGTGGCGTATTTCGATGACATGAAAACCACCCAGTACCACCACCAGTTTGGTAACCAGTGGTTCCAAATTACTAAAACCATGAACCAAACGAAACTCCGGTTCTGTATACGACTGGGATCCACTCATGCGATCAAAATCTTGTGGCCCTCCGGATTCACTCCAGCCGTGTGGAGCCTCTTCCGGGCGACTGGAAAGTTCGGCCGCTGAAGGTCGACATTTTGGGCGGACAAGAACCACGTCTGGTCCGCCGGAATTCCATGTGATTCGTGTCTGAAGATGAGGACGCTTACTACACGGAGCATTTCGGGCATCGCTGCTAGCATTCGGACGCTACGAATGGAGCTGCTGGCCTTACTACTAGGAGCAATGTTCGCTACTAGTAGCTATAGAAGCTATCTGACAAGCATTTGCAAGCTGCGTTGTGGGTGTGGCACTTGCTCCACCGTCGCAGAAATTCCGGCGACGCTTCAGCCTTCAATATGCGCACCATGGTTCCCAACAATTATATAGTAAAGGATCTGGTCTGGTGATCACTCCGCGCCTGGTGCTGGTGGCACCACTCGGACTGTTTGCCTGGATGGTGCCGTGGCCAGTGCCCTCAGCCCAGGAGAGGCTCCAGTCCTGTGAGGCCTTCGACGTGAACGGCGTCGCCGTCGGCGACGGCGGCGCCATCAGGTTTCAGCGAGTGATCGGTGCCTGTTCCCGACCGGAGGGTGGGTATCCCCTTAGGGCCATTTATGGGACGACCATATGTGGTCTTGTCCGGAACCAAGGAAAATCAAGGAAGGCAATTGAAGTGGTTTGCCGAAACCCACGTTTTTTGATGGCTTCACCCACCAAAGAAGAACAGTTCGTGACCCGAGCGTGTCCAGGTACCGTTTCGATCCTTCGGGTCTTGCGACTCGTGGTTTGCCATCGCCTGGGCGAAACACTTCAATCAGACCGGGACATGTAGGGCCGGGGCTTGGGCCGATCTTGCGGGGGTTGCACCCGTTGTGACCGAGTGATGGTCAGAAGGTAATTGAACTTGTTCAGACTGAGGAAGCTAGCTTCCTCCCACTCTCCGCCTGATCAAAGCCATCTTCCATCCGCAGCTCGCAACGTCCTCACGGTTTCAACGGCAAGAAAGGCCGCAAAGGTGCTCATGGAAGCTAAAGTTCATGTTGTCTACAGGCTCAAGCCAAGGGTGAGACACATTGAAGAGACACATTGGACAGCACGGGTTCTTGCCAAAAGAAACCGTATGCATGTGAACACAGAAAGTGTCCAAGTAGCCGGTAGCCCAAAGTGCGGGTGTAGTCAGTGCGCTGCCCTTTATATATATTTCAATTCACAACATTTAATTTGCAGTGACCTCAAACACCATTCCCTTGCATCCCCAAATGCAGTTTTACTTGCATACAATTTCCAACCACAAGCGAACGCAAGCTTCAAAAGGAAACATAGCAGCCGTAGCTTCTTCTTGCCCTTTTTTAGAGCAACAGTCGAAGTTTGGAAGTTTCCATGAATTGATGCCTCGGCAACACAAAGCTGTCTGCCCTACCCCGACAAGTTCATCCGTGACCATAGCAACTTCTCAGTAATTACACATGTTTATAGCTTCGAATTGGTTCCGATCGATATAATATAGTTTGGGCCCTCCCTGTCTGAATCAACCAGTATCATTATACGACTCTTTTCGGATGTGGAAAAGGTATCGAAGCAAGAACTCATTGGTAGCACCCAACAAACTAACTTGGAGCATCTCTATACTCTTTAACTTTGGACAAGGCATGAGGCAAATCCATCAGTGCATTCCTTGTTCTATTCTTGTACAAGTGTGCCCGTATTCACGCAATCTGTCTAGGTCGACATGTATGTTGTCACATTTAACTACCTCTTGTGCGCACAACTAACATCGACACAGCAGGCACTCACCCACAAATAAAGCTTGGTGGTCAGCGGTCTCCCTGTCGTTTGGTTGTCAGCGGTCTCCGGAAGCATTTGCTGTACAATCAATGTGATTCTGAAGTGCCTGTCTTTACCCGGAGTGACTAGGCACCAAAAATGGGCATGGACATACATGGACCCGCCTAGGGGCCCCAGTGACCAGCCGAATCGTATCATGTGCAACCAATACTTCTTGCATCAGGGTCTTGCATCAGGTGCTTTTCGGGCCAACCCGGTACAAGGAAGCTCGTAGTAGCAAACATTGCTCCGTTCGTCGCAAGGCCAGGAGCCCCTAGTACAAAGGCGTCCGATCGCTCCGATCGAGTCGCGATGCCAGGAGCCCCGATGGTAGCGAACATTGTTCCTCTTGATGGCAGGGTGGGGATGCAGAAATTTCATCCATCGACCTCACTCTGGCACCCGCTCGACCGAACCGCCCAGGAACTGCCGCCGCTCGACCGAACACCGCGTTCTCCTGCAGCAAAGGTCAGGCCATGGCATTGCTGTGCCGTGAAGAGCATGCAGGCATCTTTGCCTCGGCGAAGGACTCCCAACAGGCAAAATTAAATCAGACCCAAAAAGGTTGGAAAACACATAAAACCTATACCTGGATCTTCCAACTGTGACACATGTCTGCCTTTTCGTCCATCAAACCAGCCTTAAAGGTGGAAACTTTGCATAGTTGGAAGATCCAGGTATACCTGGACCCTCCAACAGGTCTCCGAAATGATGGCTTTTGCAGACTTACGAGTCGCAGGTGGTGACCTGTTGGAGGGTGCTGGTATATGCTTGTATTAGGTTGTGTTCATTTGGTCTGCCTTGCAACAACTGAAGATGGTAAACTCCGATGCTCTCAGAACTTGCCTTCGGACAGTGAGCGCGCCGGAAAGCGGCTAGGCGCTAGGCAGCTAGGTTAGAGGCAAGTTCTGTATCTGGACCCTCCAACAGACAGGTCTCCGACATGGTGCTGGTGACCTGTTGGAGGGTGCAGGTACTCTCTGAAACTGAGAAAGACTCTCAAACCAGCCAAGATAATGCCAAGAGACAACTCTTGAGTGTCACTGTGCCTTCGTGGCCAAAGGTGTCGTACTCCTTCCTTGATATGAAGCGGTGAGAATGCAGCGTTGTAATGTTTCTAGGATTCCAACCAGGAAGTGGTTTTAGATGGATTTAGTGGTTTGGAATCCCGAACCACCATGGTTTGACTATAGGATTTGGGGACTACAAAACCCGGTTGCCACCATTGTTGGGTATCCAACGGAAGGCGAACCAGTAGTTCCCTCGCCTCGCCTTGCATCGGGTTCTTCTTTGTGTGAGTATGAGAGTGGCTGCCACTCCCTGGAATCGTCGCGGAAGTGGACAAAAAACATCAAAAAAAAACATGGATTTGTACCTCAAAATGATCATCCAACTTGGCCCTGGCACTGGCTCCTGGCCCATGATCATTCCAGGGCAGTGTAAGAAAGCATGTCAGAAATCCGTTTGAACCACTCTTGTTCCAAGGAGACCGCCGTTCTGGAGAAGGAGACCGTTCTGGAGAACGCTTCCGTGGTCGCTCCGTTGAGATTCCCGATTGGCGACAGAAGCAACAAGAACTTCTTCCTGTTCCTACTCTGTTAGCTATCTTCAAGACTTGGGGTACCAAACATCCATTCTACACAGAATCAGCAGGCAACTCACTTCTATTTAGAGTGCTTTCAGTGTTGTTTCTAAAAGACCATACCAGATGTCTGCCACAGTTGATGGCCCCAAAAACATGAACATTACAATGGAATGTCCATTTGAGGAACAGATCGCATGTTTGTTTGCTTCAACATGAGCAACTTATGTTTCATTGAATGCGAATTATTCAGCTCCGCCCAATGGGGTCAGCAATCAAAGCAACTTGGATCTCGGTATTCCCAAAGCAACTTGGTACATCACTGCCGTTTTGTATCTACTCCGCCTTGAAGACTAACGTGGACCCTGAAAAAGACTAACGTGGGCAGAGGAAAACCATGTTCCAAGGGGTGCCATACTGTTCTATAGGCTTACACTCCCTGGAATCGTTGCGTGGATGCCATGGCAACTGGAGGATGGGTCAAAAAACCATTTTGGGACGGGTACAGCGGCGTTCCAAAAGGGTCCAGTTGGAGGCGAAGTTGGCCGCTGATCTCTCCCGCAACGTGATTCACGTCATGTTGGCCGCTGTGTGGCTGCGTTTTAACCCAACGAATACGATGTCTTCATGAGACAAATCCTGCATGGGGGAAGAAGCAATGGCAGGTAACTGTATGCCTTCAAGACTGTATAGACATGTAGGCACTAGAACTGCTTTTTGAACCTCTGGACACTCTGAAGACTAGCGGGCAAAGAATGGCCTGTTCTCCCTATCACTTTTTTTTAGCCCGAGGCACCCTTCCACATCAAGGCAGGATCCAGGACCCACTTCCTGGGGACCAGGAACTCGCGTTTCAGCGCTGATATGACTGGGATCGTTTCAGCGCGCCCCTCGGCTTCGTCAAAATCGAATTTTCCTTGTAGAGTTCGCAAGACTGACAACTCACCCGAAGCAGGCGAGTTAAAGTGCAAATGGTTTGACCATTTTTGCAAAAGTACTTTGATCACATATGATCGAACCACATATTTAGATCACATAATACCTGGAGCATCCAATACTTGTCCTGGCTGAAGATCCCAAGTATACTAGTCCATTGGACATCCATTGGATGATCCTGGTAGGTGTTCCATATAGAAAAAAGGGGTGCTACCTTGCAGCGCTTCGCGGGCCCGGAAAAGAACAATCAAAAAAAAACCTGAACATTTGAATCATCAACTCCACCTTCCCAGGGAAACCACATTTTGGAGTCCCCAGTATGTCTCATGAACCAGTGACCATCCTCTTGAATTTTTTCCGAGCCGACCAGAGGATCCAGTTTGGAAGATCTGCCAGCGATCGACCTTCAAACGGCCCAGCCTTCCCACCCAAAGGGCCCATCGACCAAATGGTCAAAAAACGTGTTCACCACTCCTCGAAAGGCCCCTCCATGGCCAACAAGGGTTTGAGCACCTCCATCGCAAGGTCAGCACTGTGACGAGGACCCTCCGATGTTCGAAATTCTGCCGACCTCTGACACTGGTGGCCAGAACCTGGTTGCCATAGCCAGAATCCCCATTTCAGGGCCTTGTTCAGGGCCTGGTTCTGGCAGCTGGTCATTTCAGGAACTCGGCCTTTTGTGAAAAACCACAACCAAATGAACCCGCCTTTGCAAAAAACATCAATTGAATTGTTGGGAGACCCTTGGGAGCAAAGATCACCTCAGCAAACCGAGTCGTGGTGTCTCTTTTGCGACCTGAACATGGCGACGTAAAACAGCCGGGACCCGAGTTCTGATTTTTGTTGGTGTTCAATCCTTGTGATTTCGTGGGTCCATGCTTGCATCGACCAGGTGAGCGAGGGTCTTGGGGAAGTGCAGAGTCTTTTCCTACTGGAGAAGAAAAACAAAATTTTACAAATGAAGATGGTGGGACCATGGAACATATAGAGATGTGTTGAGTAACTTACATGTGTGTGTGTGACTTGTTCGTGAATTATCAAATCAATCACAGAAAGCGAGCAAATGACGTACATTTTGATTTTTGGTTTTGCAATCACTTGCAGCCGCTTGCTCAGGCAGCCACTTGGCAGCCACTTGTCACTCAATCAAGCAAGTAAACTTCAACACTGTACTTTGAGTTCATTCTTTATGTAAAAACTGTAAGATTTCTTCGTCGCTAGCTCTGCAGAAGTTTGGAATTTCTCGGAAAAGTCTTGGATTATCTCATGATTTCACCGCGCGCAGCTCTGGAGAAAACAGGACTTTGATTGCAGAACAGCATTGCAGAAATCTTGGTTTTCTTCAGAACTGCGTGCGGAGAAATCACGATATTCTCCGGACAGAAGTAGCAGTCACTTGCAGCCACTTGGCAGCCACTTGCAAGTGGCTGCAAAATTGAAATTCAACATGCGCACGTTCTGCGAGCTCAATGATCAACCGAAATGGATTCATGTTCGCCTTCAAATTTCTAGATCCATAACTACATCAACATCCATGGTGGCATCTCCCTACAACTCCAAGCACCCTCTAGTAAGTTGAGACCAGTCTTGTGGGCGCCAATAGATCCATGTTATACCTTCGGGTATAGGAGGTACGGTACGACTGGAGCCCGCCTGGGTATCCATGGGGTCCTTGTTGTTCGGTGCTTTCGAAGACGTTTGATTACTCGATGTCAATATGTCTGCTAGTGAGGCTTGTCTGGCGTATCTCCTTCCCCACCTCTTGTTCACGCTTGGGGTCCCTCAGCCTTCGCTATGCCTTCGCTCAGGCCTTCACTGGTGTCGGCATCTAGTGCTGTGCGGGAAGCCACCAGTCTGCAAGTAATGACTCAATCTCAAGACGCGTCTTCCCATTGATCCCACTTCAGGTATATGTGCCTGAATTCTGGGCAGCTTGCTGCTCTTGCACCTGTCCACGGTCACCCGCTCATCTCTTGCCGGCGCTCAGATCTCCAGCATCCCAGTTTTTGGTACTGGTCGCCATGAAGAGGCTGCTGCTGTTGAGCTCAGTCTTGACTGTGGCGCGGGACATCAATTGCCACAATGGACCACCAAAGTCACCACTGAGTTCAGTTCGAAGTTCCTTAATTTGTTCCTTTTCATGTGGCCGTGTCCTCCCTTCATGGTGCCGCAGTCCAGTCGTCCTCCCATCAATGCCCCGAAAATCGAGGGCGCCCACTCAAAGAACACTCCCATTCAGAATTTGGAATGCAACGCTGCACTGCACTCACCAGTCGGTCGGAAGCACTGTCCACACTTGTCCTCCTCCCAATTGGCTCATGTAGGCACCGTCCAGCCATCCGAGGCTGCTTCGACAAGGCCATCAATCTTGGCGTGCTTCCATCCATCATGACGCACCAGCATGTCCGGCACTTTGGGCTATGAGGGTCCTGGGCTCTGCGGGGAAACTGAAGAGTTGTGGCGTCATTCCCTACCGGATTTTTGTTGTTTCGTCCTCCCAGCCAGGTTAATTTAGGCCCTATAGCATGGTGAGCTGCCGTCGGTTCATGTTAAAAACTGGATCTTTTTGTTCGATCTGGTTGCTCCCAGCAAGCTGCCTTTGGGTCCTTGGCATGCGGGTAAATTCTCCTTACCGGATCTTTTTGTTGAGGTTTCATCCACAATCCACACCAACGCACGCAAGATCATTGCCAGTCCTGCAAGATTCCACGTCCGCAACGCGGTGGCCTCCATGTTCTTTTGCCTCCTTACGCCCAGGCGCTTCAAGTATAGCGTTGAAAGAATTGACTCTGCAATGCCTTCATTGCCCCATCCACCAAATCAAAGCAATGCGGCCAATCTTTTGAGGTTCCTGTAGGTCTTTTCGTCTACAGATGGCCTGGGTTTCTCGATGCGGCTACGCTCTCTCCTTCCTGCGACAACAACTCTGCTTTGCTGACGCCCACGCGATGATGGATCAGGAAATGAAGACGAAGACCCCTGTGACTGATATCGCTCGCGTGGCAGAAGCGTAGGAGGCATCCGCAAGAATTTCCAGTCTGGATGTTGAGGCCCTCTGATGGCATTGCTCTTGTGCCCCAAACGTTTCCGGGCTTTTGGTGCTCCTTGACATACTCCAATCGATGATGCTCTGCGCACGCTAAGTACTCCAGAGCCTCCTTGGCCCCCCTTGACCGGCGATGTGTCAACCGGCTATAAGCAGTCCAGTCTCGCATATGATGTCACCAACCGCTGCAACTCTTCCACCAGCATCTGACACTGCTTGAGCACGTTGACGTCCATCTGCTCGTCCGCCTTGTCCTCCTCAACCTCATGCTTCTGCAACAATTCGCGGGAGTCACTTTAATGATCTCACCATTGCCTTGTTTGGATGTCCATTGGTCTTGCATCTGCCCATTCCTCCTTGGTGGGTGCCCTTCTTAAGCAATGGGTTGCACCGCTGTCCAACAAATTGTTGACCTGGTTTCTAACCCGGTTCACAGTCATAGACCGACGGGTCCGCATCTGCAGTCGTTCTTGCACTTGTCCTTAAATTTGGGAGCCCTCACCGATTTCAACAATGAGGTTACCTCTGACATCAGCCCTCCTTCCATGCCACCACTCCCCCAGCGCCATCCTGTGGGACTGTGGTTGTTGATGACGCGGTCGTTGTAGTCACCTGAGTCTCCTTTGGCTTCGTCGATGAGGTTTGTCTGGTTGGGTTCTTCTTGCTTGGAGGTCCTCAACCCCTGCCCATGCGTTTTGGAACAGGCATCTTTCACCTCGCGATCATCCTCCAGGTGTGCACCATTTCCTGCATGGTGTCTGGGGGTATTGATGAAGTTTGCCCATTCAGTTGTTTCACTTTTAGCTCTGTATGTTCATTCTTCTCCATGGCAGTTGTTTTCGTTTCTGCCTGCAAGCGGGCTTTGATATCCAGATTTTTCCGCCTCCAAGTTTGTATTCTGTGCTGATTTCCAACACTGGAAGCGTCACATCAAGCTCACCAGCACGGACCACCTCACGAGAGCAAGAACGAAGTTTCTCTATGGCATCGCTTGCCGGTGCGGCCATTGTGGCCAGCTTAGGAAGATGTTTCGATGTTTCTTCCTTTGGTGGTCATCCTTCTGGCACTTGGGTACCACCTGGTGTTGTCCTTCTCTTTGCCACAGAGAGGACTGGCGTTGTTGAAGTCCGCGGGTTCTCCATCGAAATCGGTGTTGACATCTCCTGTTTCATGCCCCAACAAATGGGGTCTTACCACCAACCCTGATTGGGCTCCAGCGTTGGGCTCATAACCTGTGGAAACATACTTTGAATCCATTTGAATCATATCCATGTGGAGTTCCGTGAACAAAAATCCATGTCCGATGCCATCATGTTCTTTCGCTCAGCACCACCCTGCCTTGTCCACGATCTCCGCACGAGCCTCCGCTTCCAAAGCCTCACGGATCACCTGGCGCCGCTCGCTCGACCGGCCACGGATCGAAGACGGGTCGATGCGTTCGCCGGTTTAGAACAGGTTGAAGAACCCGAACTAGACCAGCCCAGTTGCGTACCCTAGGTGACGGGTCCTAGTCTGTTCAGGTCACTTAACCTACCTCTCTTGGTGTTCACCAACGATTTTGGGGAACTCACCGATGCTCCTGCCGGTCACCCATGAGCAGGGTCGCAAGGGGTTTCAAACGGTCACCGGTCGCGCGCCTGGGGCGACTTGCAGGTGGCTGACGCGTTGATCACATGCACCATGACCTGGTGCATGTGCTTGTGCGTGAAAGCAAAACAAGAAGACTTATATGATAAAGAAGAACCTACTAGCGATGGCCTCCAACCTACTAGCGATGGCCTCCAACTCCAACCTACTAGCGATGGCCTGCAACCTACATATATATATATATATGTAATATATACTAAAGCAAAGGCCTCAAACTCCAACCTACTAGCGATGGCCTGCAACCTACTGAAGCGATGGCCTCCAACCTAATAGCGTGGGGAATGTCCGGAAAGAGAAGCAGTGAAAAGATGACATGGGACGAGTCGAGTCACCTGAGACGCAGCCGAGTGATTGATGGGTGATTGATAGGATGGAGTTGGCCTCATTGGCTTGGGCGAAACAACCATTCCGACATGGTTTCAATCGTTGACGCGTTTCAATCATGTTGTTCCCCCAAATTGGTCGCAGCCATCCACCACACACACGCACCGCCAAATCCAGGTCGCATCAAAACCGCAAAAACCGGTTCGAAACTTGGGCGCAGGGGCCACTGAGCCAGGTTGGTCTGGAGGAGGATCGGTCGCATCATCACTCTTCAAATATTGTAGGAAGACCTGCAGAGTCTAGGAGCAAAGGGCATCGCTACGAACGGAGCAATGAAGCTACGATCGGGGCTCCTGGCCTTTCTACTAGAGTAACAAGAAGCCATTAGAAACGATAAAATTAGGATTAGGATTTAATTAGAATGGTGTCTTTTGGCAAACAACTCCTATCCGCTTGGGCTGCACGGAGTCGTGTCGGAGGGAGGCTGGACCGGCGTAAGGACGTCACCACAACAAAAACCAGGAAGGATAGCAGTGTTTTCTATGATGTGATGTTTATATATATGGTTCACAGCAAAATGCTGGATGCTGATGGATGTGTTGCTTATCACGAAAAACGTGGTTTGGTATTTGCTTGCACCCAATGGGTGAATCTATGGTATTTGCTTGGCATCTGGTCGTCCGTGTTGAAGTTGCCTGCATCTGGGGATCGCGACCCATGGATTCGTGACGGTGCGTGCGCACACATCCCTTTGCTCCTCCACCCCGAAAGACGGTCCGGTCTGCAAAAGTGTATATGCAAGTACTTAATGATATCTATCTAATCATTCTGCGACAACATGATTCTGTGATGTCGCATGTGCGTGCGCATCACAGATATGATCATCATACGGTCCCATGAAAAAAAAAAAGAACCTTCAACCTCTTTACACACCGGTAACTCTTCACAACCGGTGGCCGAATCGATCCGGATCGAACTTCGGAACATCCGAGTTCCGCGCACTGGTCGTCAGTCCGAGTTCGATCACCGGTCGTCAGTGTCCAGACACCACAACCCATGGGACTGCGGACTGCCGCCCCAGACAGACCCCCAGTCAACCACCCCTGGCCGTTTCTCGGCAGTATTGTGGCAGTCCCATGGGTTGTCGTGTCTTGGGGCATGTACCGTTTAAACAATGGTCGAGCTCTGGACTCCCAGGGCATATACCGACATCGGTGCATGTGCCGACATCCGGACAAACTGCACTGCATCTCATGATGTGTTGGGATCTTTTGGGGCATTGAAATAGGGAGACCTCCCAGGGGTTCCGACCTCCCAGGCGTTCCAACCTCCCAGGCGTTCTGGGAAGATCAAAGATCCTGTAAAACCCATTGGTTGGAGTGTCCGTCTCGCCGGTGTCTATAGCCGTCTCCAATACAAACCCATGTCGTAGACGACATGCATCGGTCCTTCCCGGACACACCCGGACACACTCTCCGGTCCTTCCCATCCCGATACATTTTCAACTTGCACAAGAAAAAGTCAGATAAGAAAAGACTTCTCTCACCCTACAAAAAAGCTTCCAACCACCATTGATGAAATGGTCTTTGCGAACACGATGAACATGCCAGTTCAATTAAAGGTAGGAGCCCCTTTCATGCACGGCGCCTGTACGGCGACCCTTGGCACATCAGCCAGCAATGCCACAGCTTCGATGATGGAGTCCTGTTTCAAACGCGGGAAGGTGATGAAGGTGAGAAGTGCCACAGACTTCTCGTGTTGCTCGTTTCGTTCAGTCTCCGAATGTCTCCGATGTGGCTGGTGGAAACAAAGAAAGCGAGCCTGTTTCACAGTGAGCCATCCGCATTCTGTAAATCATGGTAAATAGCTGAGTCAGAAATGGAGTGTGATTCAACCGTGGATCGTAGAAAAACATGTCACGCCTTGGTTCATGCCATGTTGAGCTCCATGAGTTTGCTCCTATGTTTGCGAACCGGTGGTCCTTTAGACGAAGAATCTGGAGACACTTCAGCCGAACATTGCCGAAGCAGATCACAGATGTCGCAGGTAGGTGACTTCAATCAATCCCCAGACACTCCATGGGACTGCCATATATGCCGATCAGTTGGGGTGGTTTTGGGGGTCAATGGGGCGGCAGTCCTATGGCAGTCCCATGGGTCGTCGTGTCTGGGATCAAATCCTTGTTGTTTTGGTCTTCTAGACCCAGACGCTCCCTCCAAAACCTAGGGAATGGTTCGACCCCAGACCCCTCCAGAGGATTCGGGTCCGCCCCCTCCATATGAGGGTCCAGGGTCGCGTCTAGGTCCAGGTAGACCCACTTCTAGACCCTGGAAGATGCCAAATCACTTCAAATCACTCCGGCCCAATTCTCGGCTGTGGCACTCTGGCACTTTGCAGAGTCAGACGTCTGAAGTTCGATTCTCGGATTGTCGGATTCTTGCAGAAGGCATCACCCAAACTGTGACTGATTCGGTGAGGGAGGGTCTGAGCGCTGGATTGCGAATCAGTGGTTGAACATTGGCGCCCACTTCTCCGGGCTACGGGCTACAGGGCCTAAAGCCATGACCCTTCAGAAAACAAAAAACCTCATGACGAAGCTCCAAATCCCTTTGGGTCCCCATCCCTTCTCTGTCTTCAACCCAAAGAAGTTCGGCCTTGATTGCCTCGGAGCTGAGAAAGGTTCGCACGTTCGAGACCTCCAACACTTCATACCTTGCACCAGAACCGCAGGCGGCGCATGCTTGTTCTTGCGGCGCATGCGCAGTATCTCTCTCGACGAGGAAGTGTAACACACAGAGAGTTGCATGTAAGACGAACAAAAGGATCTTTCACGATTTCATGAGTTTGGCAGAGGCAAGGAAATACAGAAAAACAAGGCAATACTGTATCTCTGCAGAACCTTTCTGATATCAAAAAAAACTGGCAACCAGAGGAAAAAGGAATCATTCGGAATGATCGTTTTCAGCAGGTTCAAAGCATATAGAGTGCACAAACTCCAAAAGCCAAGATCATTGTATGTCACTTTGAGTCAGCTTGACAACGCGCAGCTTGTGGCGATGGATTCAAGGAGGACGCCTAAAGTCAAGTCATGTGTACAAACACCTTGTTTGCAGCTGTAGTTCAAAGCATGGTCAGTTGCATTCATGTCACGCGGGATGTGTTGATCAATGTTGATCATCATTAGCGCAGCAAACATTTCATGTCTGCGTGCAGGAACATTGTCTAAAGAGCATGTCGACACTACGTAGAGGGTCAGCTAGCTCACACTAGGGAAACATTTAACCCACCATAAACACCATGAGATAGCGATATGTACCATGAACAGCAGGTATCTGATGGACCGTGGCTGGTACATCGTGGTACATCAACTCATCGGCCGCCCATCAGCATCTTCAACACTTCAACTCATTGCAATGATCTGAACTCCAGGGCTGGTCAATTGCTCTTGGAAGACACGGACTAGTGTTGAATAGGCGACGTCCCGGGGTGGTTCCAATCCCACAACGTTCAAACAAAAATCAGTCACTGGTAGAAACACACTGCTGACCATCTGTCCTATTCTCTGACTGGTGCCAGTCGAGAATAAGGAACTGACCGTCCCAATAGTATAGTTTACTATAAAATCATATTGAATCCATTCCCTCCTTCCTGACTAAATCGCACCAGTCACTTCATGAATATTTGTCCACCCCCTGCAAATTAATCCCATGCCTCCTAGTCGCCCCACCACATTGCCACTCGCAGCCGCACCGGTTCCGGTGACGCTGCAGGCGCAAAGCCGCCGGTGGTTCCGGTCCGCGGGCGCCGCGTCGCAGGGCGCGGCGTCATTGCCGAAGAAGCAGGGATCGCCCTGGCGAGGACTTGGTGTCGAGTGCAGGGTGGAGCTTTGTGGAGCTTCGAAGGGTCCGCCCAAATATCCGGAGCTGTCGCTGGTCTGTAAGTTTGTGTTTGTGCTTGGCTTGGGCAAATCATGAGATGCTTTTCTTGAAGCAACACATCATTGTTGTGGTGTGCTTTTCGCTTTTTGATCCGTCCAATCACACGATATCACACGACAATAAAACACTGTAATGAGAGACCATTGCTGGCTTGGCCCATGTTTTCAATATCCACTGCAATCGCACGGAAAAAGGATCAGCTAGTTGGGGGGTAGGGTAGCTTGCACAGTCGTCCTGCACAGGAACAGTTTACTATGTCTAGTTTTCTGAGCGCATATTATCCGAGTACCTATTACAAAACACTCCCCAACTTTCAATCAGGACTCGTGATGGAGACCCTTACATACGGCTTACATTTACTTCGGCGACTTTGGAGCTGCATTTACGTTCCTAAATGACCTGTCCACCCCTGTCCACCCTGATGGTCTACTTGGGTGTCCACCCTGGCTGTCCACCCTGGCTGTCTACCCTGGCTGTTCATTGCTGGTCGTCGCCTCCCTGCAACTCTCGTTTCGGCTGTCTGGCTACTGTCAGGCTGTCTGTCTGGCTGGAAAATGCCCACAGCACCACAACGAGAGCGCAGTCTCGAAGAGCACCTGCGTCCGCTTCGAAGATCTCAAGGTGCTGCTTTGGATCGAACATGAGGTTTCATGATTAAATGTTGAAAGTCTTCACATCTTCGGTTTCTCCTTCATTCCTTCCTTCATTCATGCCTTCATCCATGACCCACTTCCTCGCTGACACTCTCACCCATTTGCGAACTGTCATCTCTGCATTTTGCTTGCTTCCATTTAGAGGAACGGGAGGCTGCGCAAAGACCAGCCTGCTCTCAATTTCTCTGCTGGCGCGCCATGGTCAGCCGTGATCGAAGCCGTTTTCTTTTATATGCATTTTGCCAATTTGCGTCTTTTAGAGACTTGCAACCCGGAATGTGAAGACACATTTCGGCCTCCGACCTTCTTACCATCAAAGGTGCATTCTGCGATTGGCCCGGCAGGCCTCTGCAACAATCCTTTTTGGGAGGTTTGGCTGTGCTCTAGTAGGAAGGCAACGCGTGGTCCCTTATGTTCTCTGGCTATACACACACACATGCTCCAGGTGGTGATGGTGGTGGGGTGATGATGGTGGTGACGATGGTAATGGTGGTAGTGATGGGAGATGCTGGCTATTGTTCACAAACCACGTTTAGAGCGACTTAGCCGAGCGGGCCACACGGTTTTGGACTCCAGGTCTAATTAACAAGCCTTCCTGGCTGAGAGTCATTGGCTGCTCTGCCTGGCTCTCCTGAGCTCCTCTGCGGGCGGCGGGGGTGTGGACTCGAGCTCTGCCAGCATTGCTTCGTGCACGCACGGAGCAACGCAGCCAGAGCTCCAGGAGAAAGATTGTGGGCACACGGGAGCAGAGAAATCCGGGCGCCGGCCACAAAGCCCGTGTCCTTGCCGGAGGCCTTCGGTGGTAACCGAAGGTTATAGACGGTCGCGCCGGCTGCCGCCGACCCTCGTTCCCAAAACGGGGGGACCACCGGTTCACTGATGCCCCTGTAATTTACAGTGTATCGTGTGTGTGAGGTACTGTTGATGGACAAAATCCTGCACCACCTCACCACTTTACCCTGGAAGGGTCGCATAGCAACCCCCGTGCCCCCTCATTCAATGTTGGCGCGACCCCTCTGAGGAGGTGGTGCAGGATTTTGGACCTTCAACTTGTTTTTGTTTTCTCACTGTGGTGGCCACAATGTTAACGAGGGAGAACGAGGGCAGCAAGAAAAGTGTGCGCAAAGTGGTGCAGGATTTTGTCCATCAACAGTCTCGTTTCATTACTACAGTCTCGTTTCAGTAGTATTGCTCTACCAAGCTTGTTGTGTTAGTTTTTTGCGCCTACTTGCTGGCTGATGCCACTTGTTTGCTGCTCCGTTTGTTGTTTGCT
>CAXAMN010023239.1:850309-914293 GCA_963970005.1 Durusdinium trenchii | reverse complement strand
CAAGAAAAGTGTGCGCAAAGTGGTGCAGGATTTTGTCCATCAACAGTATAAAAAACACTGTGTTTTATAGGGCTTATTGCGCATATCGAAATACGACGCAGGGAAAAGGAAGAAATGCAAAAATGCTGTGTTTTTCAAGGGTGGTGTCGGTAATGCGCGCCGGGCGGACAGGCTTAATCGACATTTTGTGGGTAGAGGCCCTCCAGACGACTTACATTGCCTAACATATCCTCAACATAGGCCCAAGATAGCCAACATATCCCCAACATATGCCCAACATAGCCTCCAAGATGGCTCAACATAGGGCCAACATAGGCCAACATGGGGCCAACATAGGCCCAACATAGGCCCAGCCCAGGCCAACATAGGCCAGCATGGGCCTAACATAGGCCAACATAGGCCCAACATAGGCTCAACATGGGCTCCAGATGTGCCCAACATAGACCACATGGGCCCCACTTGGCCCAACCTAGGGCCAAGATGCGCACCAGATAGCTTAACTTTGCTCCATATAGGGCCCTCGTCTCCGACGCGGACCAGTTTCCGGCGCCACCAGGGCCCAGTATGCCCCCGATAGCATAACGTGCACCCGACCCAGCCCTACACACTGGGCCGGCGCCCGGCTGTTAGGCGTAAGCCTTTAAATAAGTTTGAGAGCGACAAAGCAGACAGAAGAGACAAGAGGGGACCCACCTAGTGAGGATACTTTTGAACAGGTTCCCGATTGGCGGAAGAATGCGTCTGAATTCGAATCTCTTCCGTGAAAGGTTTCTTCTAAAATCCGTATTAAAACCCATGGCGAAAAAAAAGGGGCAACATAGAGGGATTGCCTTTTCCCTTGGACATGATTCTATTACAGTAGTCGATTTCATCGATTAACCTAGAAAGACACACCATTTCATTTCTTGTTAGTAGGTGGGTCTGCTTGCTGTTCCAATGTCTCTCTGCTGCAAGGAGCAGACAGAAGGCAGCTATCAGGATACTTCAGAACCTATGGGCCGTCTCCTCTTCGAAGGACGAATTGGAGTCAGCCTTGTTTGCCTCGCGGTCTGGCGCTGGTCCTCGCCCGTTCCAAGCTGAAAAGACTTGACTATCGACAGTTCTCATATCAAGTTCTCACATTTGTGGACCCAGCTCCCTGGCTGCCTGATCAGTCCCTGGCTGCCTGCCGCCCGCAACTCTGTCTCGAGCCTTCGAGCCCAAGCTGCCTCCCCTGCTTGGTTCTTTGTGAACCCTGCGCTGGCTGCCCTGAATGCTTCCCTCTACCCTGCTCTGCCGAACTCTGACTGGCTGGCTGCCTCTCAAACTAATTGTCTGTCTGTCTGGCTTGGCTGGTTGCTATCCTCTTGTTCCTATCTACTTCTCATCCATTACGTGGGCGAATCATATATTGCCTTTGGCAAACCAGTCCACTCTCCTGGCTTTGCGCGCAACTCACCACTTAGACTGCCAAACCTTAGACTCCCAAACCCAAGGACCGAATCCCTGAATCCTGGTTCCGGGTTTGGATACCCCTGTGGGGACCCCCTGTGACTTATCAAAGCGACATGGACTTGTTTTGATTCATAGATGGAAGGGGGTCATGGAAGGGGGGCGCACAACCGCCAACGAGGGCAACAAGAAACAAACATGCCCTGGGCTCTTGCTTCGCCCCCCCAAACAGGAGCAGCACAGGAGCATTGCAATCAGAACTGGCGAAGAAAAAACCATAAAGCCTTTGAATCATGACTCTGACACTGGCACCATTGGCACCATTGGCGTGATTGTTCATTGGGAGAACATGTTCCATTTGTCGTCTTTGGCCAAAGATCACCCCGAAACTGGCTGCAGTGCCTGTAACAAGTCGCCAGTGAAGGAGCTGCTTACTATTCTCTTTCTTCTAAAGGATGTTCGACGACCGGTGTTTAGAATCCATGAAGTTCCAGCTGGTCTGAGCCTAATCAGCCCACCCTCACCGTGCCTGGCCATTCCGCATCAGGGTTGATCCATCCATGAAGCTCTGATGCAAGAACGGTGCACCCCAGCTGGGGCAATCCTGCAGTCGTTTCGCCAAGCATGTGGGTGTTTTTTGTTGGACCTGTCAATCAGATTCTCGAACTTTGCCAAGGGGTATAATTAATTAGACATCTGGAACTAGAGAAAAAACTTAAGGCAGTCTACTTGAAGTCTGAGTGTATGTACCCAGTCTTATGATTGAGGTTGGTCCAAACTCGCAACCATGAAATGTCTCGAAAACGACAAACACAAAGCTGAATGTCCACCGTGTGTAAAGTTTAAACTATGTTTAAACATACTGTCTGATCTCATACAATCTGATCTCTAGCCATTGGTGCTTGAACACTCTCCTACTTACGTTCGCACTTTCGACTTGGATCGTTGGAGCTCGGGCATCGCGCCGCTCCCGGAGCGGTCAGAGCGCTGCGGACCCGCAGCGCGCGGGCTCGTGCGTCGCGTCCGGTACGTTCGTTCGCTGCGCTTCGTCCTCAGGAGAGCAGCCAGTTCCAAAGCTCAAGCAGCTGAAGCCAGCTTGTGCCTCAACATCTTTCGGGTCGAATTTCTTGTGAAACAATGGATTTCCCAAACAGCTGGCGCCTGCCAAAACAGCTGCATGCTGATCCAAAACATGTCTATAGAATTGTCTATAGACTTTAAACGTCGACGTGTTTCCAGAACCAGGTACCGTCCTCCCTACGGCTCCTGTCCAGTCTCCTCGGGTACGGTAGTGGGCGATCCCCCAAAGACCAACCCGAAGCCACCGAAAGAAAGAGTCACGGTGGTGGGCGATTGGAGCCTTATGGGGATTTAGATACTGTCGCAGGTAGATCCCAGGGGGGCCAGAGTGTTGTTTGGTCCAATGAGGGCCTTGTCGTTACAACAGGACCTCGCAGCGAACCGTGGTTGAACTGGATCTCCTGGGTTTACCGGGTGGTGTCTCATTTGAAGCTGTGATTGACTAATCGCATTCTTTTTCAGTTGAAGCATGTCGTGGAAAGCCAAGCGCCACATAGGACATGTACACACCGAACCGGTGTTGACTCTCGACTTTGGCTCAAGTGAAAACAGGTCCGACGGACAGGACCACCCTTTTTGCCATAACCACAGGTTATGAGCCCAACTCGCGAGGCCATTTGAGGCCCTTTTTTCCAAGGCCACCCTTGACTGTTTCGTGGACAGCAAGGTTGTTGGTTCCCATGGAGCAGCATCGGTGCCGGCGGATGAGGTCGCGAGAAGACCGTGAAGGTCCCCGTGATCCTGGAGGTGACCGAACCCATTTCTGAACCTAGCCCTGAGGGTTCCCGGGATTTTGCGGTAGAAGTCAGCCATGGTGGAAAGCGGCCGAGACTGGCGGCGATGCCAGCACCGGGAGCATCTTCGAGTTTGGGTTCTCGGCCTAGAAGGGATGAGAATATGCCCTAGACGTGGGGACGATTCACTTTACCGTCGCAGGGTCGAGATCGATGGGACCGTCTACATGGGGGCTGGTGGGTGAGGCATCATGTTCGTCAGAGGGTGAGGCCTTTCCATCCGGTGCATAGACAGACTCCTTTTGAACGCAGTCGAGTTCAGGACCGGAGGATCACAGTGATCTGGTGTCATGGAGAGCGGATGATCCGAGATGATGACTGGCGAACGATGACCCAACCACCAGTGAGGGATGCCTGGGTGGGATACACTTTCTCTCGTGAAGTTCAGCCAGAGTCAGCTCACGGACGCTCACTTCGACATCTAGCTCGTCGACTACCAAGGGCCAAGGAGATCGAACTTCATCGTCTATGAGCAGTTCTTTGACCTCTGGACCACCGCCAATGCCGGGCATTGCGGAGCAGGGAGAAGAAAGGCTATATGAGACGAGGTCCGACTTCAGAGTCAGTGGAGAGCTCATCCAGCTGGAGTTCAATGGCGTTGGCCAGGGGGCAGGACGCTATGGAGCGGGATGTGCGCTTGGGCTACGAGCAGCGATTGCGTGACATTCAGAGTCGGGGTGAAGTCCTGGATTCAGTGGCTTCAAGTCAGCCTGGAAACTCGGGCTACCTTGGTGATGATCAGGGCTATGATCCAGCTACATACTGGTCACACGGCCCTGCAGGGCATGATGGTTCGACTTTGAGTGAGGATGAGCGAGAAGATTGGAAGATTGTCCTTGAGGACATGGCCGGTGAGGCTGAGAGGGCAGACTGGCGGAGAACGCTGGACGACACGGAGAGTGAAGGACATCCTTCATTGGACAGCATCGACCGGAGGAGTACAGAGGGCCGGATGCTCCGAGGACGGGTATGACCGGGCCGGATCCTGATGAGGTGCCGGTGTGGATGGGGATTGCATCCCAGATGCCAGTGACCCGTTCTGGGAGAACCAGCCCATGGGAGAGAGAGAGAGAGAGACACTTTGGGATGACCTCACAGCTGAGAGATGAAGACAGCTCTGAGGAAGATGAGGAGGCGGTGAACGTCTGAGGCTGATGACCTGACAGGTCATTTTTTTGGCTTGTGTGGCCGAAGCTCGGCCAGGGGCAGCGTGATTGACTAATCGCATTCTTTTTCAGTTGAAGCATGTCGTGGAAAGCCAAGCGCCACATAGGACATGTACACACCGAACCGGTGTTGACTCTCGACTTTGGCTCAAGTGAAAACAGGTCCGACGGACAGGACCACCCTTTTTGCCATAAACACAGAAGCAAACCAAAGGTGAGATGTTTGGTAAGCATGTCCAACCAAAGATTGGTTCAATGCACCTTCTGTTGAGAAGACAGTCTATCAAAAAATGAGGTCGGAGTTCTTTGAGATTACCTCTCTTCAAGCTCAGTGGTTTGAGATGAATTTGCATCCACTACATTACATCTCTATATTTGCACTTCGCTTCTGCTGCATGATCCCTCAAGAAAACTGATTGTGGTCCTCCTGAAACGAAACCCTGCACCATCTGTTGCATGAAAATAGGAACCATATATATGTTATATATTGTGTATGCAACACCAAGTTGGTGCAAAAGAGCAGGCAATTGCAAGTAGAACTCCGGGAAGATGGCAATCACACTATCGAATCCTATCGAAGCCCTGCAGTTGATTAAGTCCTTCATCCTTCGATGAATTAGGCCAACTTTCCCCTGGGTGAAAGAAAATCAAAGACGGTGACCCGGTTTTCACGGTTCGAAGACGCTTCGGATCGAAGACGCGTGGCACGTGTGCGCACGTGTGAGCCCGGTGCGACCGACCACACGGTCGCTACGACGAACAGCCCAACGTGTGTCTCACCTCTGCCAGCCCCGAAGAAACTCTGCGAGGTGTTGATGATTCAAGATGATTCCGAATCGCGTGTGTCATTGAAAAGGACGACTTCAGAGCCGGCTCAATGAACACTTTGAAAAGGACCTCGCTTTTGGGGTCCTTTGAACCCTGTGAGCCTCCGAGTCAAACCATCCAGGGAACGAAAGCAATCTGCGTCTGTCGTTGCGAATCCACGGTGGCTTTCCTCAGTTTCTGTGGCAACGAAGCAGTTGACGTCAGTGATGTCTTCTTGAACTCAACTATATCATGTAGACGTTTGATTGTTTTTCAACCCCCATGTGAAGGGGTTTTATAGTCCAAATAGGGTGATTGATTATATGATTCTTCTCAAGAGTCTACACTAATTATACAGTTGAAACCATGGTCGCTTCTAGTGATTTATGGTGGCCAAGCAGCCGTGTGGTGTTTCTGTTACTTTTTTGTGACTTGTTTGGAGATCCTGTCGACCTCGGCATACCGATTGATGTGCATTCATATCCGTTGATTTGCAACAAATATATATAATAGTGTAATGAATACAAAAATGGCAGAGTCCTGCCGTCCCACGCTCCAAATGCAATAGTACTTTGTTGGGAATCTGCCTACCTTCTTTCCAACAGATATACCCCAAAACCACCGGGTTGGTATTCAGAAAATGGTCGAAGCCACCAGTCCATTCTCAGGTTCCATTCCCAGACCATCAATGTATTTGCCTACATTGGGGTGGCGCCAGGGGGGGGTCAATTGATCGGCATATATATATATATATATATTCCGTATATTCCAGTCCCATGGATGGTCTGGGATTTTCCTCTGCCGGGGGCTTTCCCGGAACCCCGTCCGGCCACTCGGGGGTCGGGCGACAGATGGGCAAAGTCGCAGCGCTCGTGGATGCCTTGGCACGTCTGGTCGCAGGTCTCCGGCTTCGTGGCCACCTGGGGCGCGGATGTGTTGCACACGACAAGAACGTGGGACCCTTGCCTGCTGTGGACTGATGGGACCCAAAATATCAAGCACAGGACCGGAACAGGCAACATAATTCGCAAGGAACTTAGAAAGGAGTTGTGTATAGTAGTAAAGGACTGGCCCACATCAGGTGTTGGTATGTTCATTTTCTCTATGACTAATAGATGAACCGCCGTTGATCAACAACATCTTGCACCACCTCAAATACACCCCAAACTCAGTAATTAAATGGATCTAAATTGTCCAATATCTTGTGAGGGGCCACATGATTCTGCGCCGTCATAACTTACCCCAACATGCAGAGTGAAAGTGCTTGGTCCAGATAGTAATAAATGTTGTGCTTGTCTCAAACCTTAGCAACAATTGTGTTCCGTACTGCCAATCCGGACGGAACAGAGTGCCAGGGACAAAGCCTTTTTCACTGGTAGCGCGCTGTCAAGCCAACCCCAAGAGAAACCCCGAAAATTGAAGAGGATGGTCCACACATGGGTAACCGTATCATGGTTCCGGGATGTTCTGGCATCTGGGTTGACCCCACAAGTGGACCTGTTTCTCCCACACTTGTTCCCACGCCGTCGGAATTCCCTACTTGTGCAGCAGGCCTTTCTCCTAAGCCCTTCCCTTCCGGAAACCGTGCATCTTCGGATCCTTCTTTCGCAACCTCACCGGGGCCAATCGCCCCCAACAAATACCCCGACCGTCTGACGCGTTGCAAGGACGACTTCTCTTCTCGGGTGACGAAACTCCCGGTGGCGGCAGTTACACTCGTTGCACTGCGGCGAGCCACCAACCACTGCGCCCTCTCCAAGGGTGGAGGCTCTATGGATTTGGCCTCCGGAATGCCTCACTCCAAAGTGGTGGAGTAGCCGGCGGAAGCCACAAAATTCCCAGAATCCCGTTTTTTGACTCTGACTTCCATGAACAAAAATCATGGTCATCGAGTTCAACATCCAATGGATTTCATGGGAATAAAGATTATAAGGGATCATATGGGTGTGTAATTTAATAGGTGGCTTCCCAACCAATGAGGTCGTGTAAACCCCCCCTCCCTTTCCCTATACCACTTTTGACGTTATCGTGTTTTTTATGCGTTATCATTTTACAGCACTTTGTGCACTTTGACTAACTGCAACAATTGCAAAATATAATGTGGTATACAGTATACATGTGTGTGTATGCACTGCATGCATGTGGTGTGTGGAACCTTGCAAACATGAAGACATTAGGCTCTCTCTGCTTATCGTGTTTATCGTTGTGTTATCGTTTTCATGCCTGGTGCAAGTTGGAAAACATCTAGCACGACGGACCGCTGTAGCACAAGTTTACAGCGGTCCAAGCTCTCCCGCACCCCGAACCTCTGTCCAAGCTTATACCCATCAACAGTCCTGCATTGACCCTGACAAGTTGGAAAACCATGTGGCAGGACAATTCTGTAGCACAGGGCTAAAGCGGTCCAAGCCCTCCCACCTCCGTCCAAGCATATACCCATCAAGAGCAGTCATGCATTGACACCCTTGACAATTTGGAACAGTGGGGGTTATCGATGTTTAATTCCTTATCGATTTACAGGGGATTGAGCAAGCTTCCGGAAACACGGACATGCGAATACTAATTTCTTACATGGGAGGTCTTATCATCTCTCCAATAGGTTTTGGATTCCTGGGGGTCTTTGGCCCTGGGAGGTCTCCCTATGAGGTCGCTACACACTTGGTTGCGGCCTCATTCTGAAGTGCCTGACAGACTCGTTCCCTGATCCAACAATTCGTTGCTGGAACCGCACACCCAACCGCCTGTTGGTCATGCAACCGCCTGAGTGGGGCCTACAGGAAGGTCTCTTGGAGTCTCTGGTACCCCATCCACCATCATCCGATGGCCTCCACCGATGTTAGTAGCTTCTTTGTTGCTAGATGTTACTAGCAGCTTCTTGTTCCTAGTATTGATGCCAGGAGCTACTAATAGCTTCTTGCTCCGTTCGTAGCGATGCGCTTTGTTACTAGTGGCCGCCTAGCACCAAACAGTTCGCACCAGTTTCCTCCCACCGAAACAAATCGGGTGAACCCTCTGAAAGAACATCTCACCTGGGAATCGGAATCCCATGGTAATTAGTCTGCCACAAGTGGCGAGAGATGGCGAGAGGGGTGCACATTCCACTCAGTTGAACATAATTAGGGTTACGTCATGGTATGTCAAATCGTCCCATTCTCTACATGCCATAGTTGTTGGAAAAACATATCGCACATACGACACACGAGAAAAGAAAGGTGTGTGCTCCGCGACAGGTACATTACATTTCGCAGACTCTTCCCCAATGGAATTGCCACACGCGTCTGCATTTGGATGCTTTTTCTTCACAAAGTGGCACATGTTTGCATTATACGCATGTCATCGTGTTCTCGAATCCGGTTCAGCGTAAGCTGTTTACGCCAAAGTCAGCCAAAGCTGTTGAAGCAGGGACGTCACGCAGAGGATGTCACGCAGGCGACAAATTGGCGTGCGATCAAGACTTGATCAGGGTTTCGACTGAACGAAAACCACTCTGATGCAAGACTATAGGCATGTTGTGCAACAGTATCCCAATCAATATAAGACTGGTTCTTTTCCAAGGAGGCTTCAAGAACGAACAAACTAAGGTCGTCTTGATGGTCCCAACTCAAAGTGTACATGTACTGATCTCAAAGAAGTGCACAAAAAAAGAAAGCACAGCAACACGCAAAAACGCTGAGCCGCAGCCACGACATTGACAAAGGAAGAGCAAACAACATGATACAACATGCTCAGGCATGCTCTGAAGCTTCAGCCGACAGTCACACAGCCGTGTTTTGCGGCTTCAGAAGAAAAGTTACCCTCAAAGAGTTAGCACTAGAGAATCAGGTCTGGTGGAACTCTGGAGCTTGCGTCTCCTGATGCAACTCTGGAGCTTCAGTTGCAGAGTTCGATCATTTTCTTTGCAGTGGCAACATGTGTCAACTACAATCAGGTATCCTCCATGCAGTTGATGTAAAAAAATGAGGACTGGCCCTCGTTTCCAGGTTGGAATCTATAGGTTGGGAGATTGAAGAGAATCACTTAACGTTAAACGTTTTGAAATGGCACCTGGCGCTTCGTTGCACAAGAAAAGTCATACCAAGGCACCCATCTCTTCGAAACCATGCTCGTCTTCGCTGGTGGTCAACTTGCTGGTCGAAACCGTCTTCGTGGACGAACCATACGGTGCCGTAGAGGTATTGGTGACCGTCACGATAGTCGTTGTTGACGTATTTGTCACCTGACGTGATGGCCGGTAAATGAAATAAGCAACCCAAACGCGACCCTGGACCCAAATCCTCTTTCAGAGTAGATGGCACAGGGACCTCCGAGTTTGGTTTATATGGACCCCCATCTAAAAGACATTGCGCCATCTACTCTGAAACCACTGTAAAAGCCCGGGGAGGAGGTCTGGACTCCATCCCCTCTTTGCTCAGTCACCGAGGTCGTTTCGGTGATGGTGCTCGTGGTGCTCGTGGTGCTCGTACTGGTCATGGTGGTCGTCGTGGTGGTCGTCGTCGTCGTGGTGTAGTACAAGGGCCATTTGGACTCCGGCATGCGGACCAACCAGGTGCCTCTGTCCGAACCCACCATCGATTCATTGTAAGCCAGACCACTCCTCAGGACGCTTGGAGCTCGACACTGCCCCTCTCGCTTGGGGCCGGTGTCGTGCCGCGAAGTGGGGCGGAAGGCGGAAGGTCGTTTGGAAGCGTGAGTTGGTGGCGTTCCCGGTGAAGCGTTTGAGGTGGCTCGGATTCAAGTTCTCCCTGCATCCTCGAAAGGTTTCCTTGGCATGGCTGGTATAGGCACGTCATGCCCAGTATCTCAAACAGAATCTGTTCCTGCATGTTCATGCAACAGAGTTGCTATGCCCATCCATGCCCCACTTAGTCACAATGGCAGCAAAGAGTGTTTCGTCATGTCAACCCCCCTGTGACCGCACATGTATATCATAATATTTTACAGTAGCCCTATTAGATAGTAAGATATAACATGCAGTTCACTCCTGGGATCTCCCAGGAATCATACTGTAAGTGGATGGCATGGGGGGGCCCCAATTGGGCATGACCGCCCCGAGTTTTGCGAAAACCAGTCCCAGCTGGTGTCATCCACATTACGATGAGATACCATGATGGTTCCAAGGATTGTATTTACTCACCATGTTTTATTGGTTGTTCCAAACTAGAGGTCACTCAGGTTCTAGGTCCACACCATACTGCACCACCAGGCTTTGGTCTTCTTGTCAACTGGTTTTTGCGGTGACCCATGGCTGCAGGAGACTTCCAATTGCTTCTCTTTCCAAGACTCATCAGCACACAGTACTCGGCACCCGAGGGCGACTGGAGAAACTGGATGGCACTGCACTCCTGGCGAAACTGCGAGTGAAGCCTTGAACCGGTTGGAGAGTGAGGCCCTTTTAGGACGACCGGACGAACAATCTACATCACAGCTTGCTGCTTTAGTGGATTGAATATGATTGGATTTTACCATATGTCAGATCTCAGGATCCTCCATCTGGTTTGCTCAGAAAACCAGCATCAACCAGCTATGTGCTAGGGCCGCTAGGGCAACCGTCATTGAGTGGAATATCTGGGATAACCCAAGTATATAGGGTAATGCATCTACCGTTTCATCCAACCAATGGGCAGCACGTCCCATTTCTCTTGGAGGGTAAAAACAAGAACCATCGTTCGAACCATTCGACTGTCACGTTACAGGCCCGGCCTGTTTCCTTCGTCATCCAGCAAAACTGGCTGGAACTTTCCGGAAGCGAACGGATTTCGGCGGGTGCGAATGGTGAATGATGGTGGGGGGATTGGTCCATACCGGAAAGCGGTCGGACAACCCACGCTCCACGCTCGGACAAGCCACGCTCCGAAGTCGGCACGTGCCTTCCGTGTGTCTCCACTGGGATGAAAATCGCTGCAGCGCTCGCAACAGTCATCGATGCTGCGGAACCTGGAAATTAGGAAGATTGGCTGCATCGAGGCAGGTTGGAGGCCAAAAGCTTTTAGGTTGGAGGTCATTGCTACTATTACGCATCTAGCGTTCGGACGCTGGGTTGGAGGCGCCGCTCTTAGAACACCGAGCAGGGCCAACGGATCGAATGAGTTGACCTAAGGATTCGGAGACACACTCAGCTGGTGTCATTCGCCCATTCCCCGCATGAACGGCGCGACAGACCAGCTGAGTGCATGCGCGACCATCGGTGTCGGTGTCGGTTCTTCGTGTGTGTGGCCCCACTAATGCCACTCCGCACGGTGCGGGGCACAGTCTTCGTCCGTCGGTGTTGCGCCAAAAGGTCGGGTGAAGCAACGTCGTCAAGTAAGTGCTTTCTGTGCACCATATCTATACGATCCCATATACGGTTGGGATGGGCAATCATGGAGGGTACACAAGGATGAAAGGAACTGCTATAAATGGTTATAAATATATATATATATAGACATTTAAAAAAAAATGTTGTTTGCACTGATACACGGTTTTTGCGTTAAGAGTTATAGATTGCATTAGCAAACGTCTTCAAAGCACCCGTTGACTTCTCATGCGCCGCTTGCACTTCTCATTTTCTGCGGCAAACGGTCAGACTGCTCGTGGACCCAATCAAAAACGGTTCAAAACATCTCAACATGTGAGGTGATGTGTTCGACACTGAGACGTGTAGGTGCCAAAACGTCGGGTGATATGTTCGTACCTTCTCAAGGATGGACCGAACATGGAACCAAGCAATGTGTGGTTCCGAAAGCTTTGAAGTAGATCGTTCGTCACGTGTGAAGACGGAGCAACTCGCAAGGAAAGAAACCACTCTGAGCTCGAGTTAGAGGACGGGAGGACCGGAGGACGCCTCACACGTCAGTGAAGCGGAAGGCGCTTACGGTCGCACAGCCGCGGAAGGAAGAGGAATGAGAGTGGATGAGTGCCAAAGGATGAGGGGAGTGTGGGAAAGTACGAGCGAGTGACTGAGATTGAGAGTGAGTGTGTGGGAGTGTGGGAATGATTCAGAGATATTCAGAGTGTGAAAATGTATAAGAGTCATGGGAGTGTAGATGCGTGTGTGAGTGAATGATTTGCTGTGAAGTTGAGTTGGTGAGGAGGAGGCGGAGTCTCAGAGGCGGAGTCTCACGGCATATACAGAAAAAGAAAGAACACCGCACAAAGATGCAGGGAAACACACAAACAGTCGGATGAATGTCAAGTAGAGATCTTTCGAAACCTGGAAAGCTCGGGACAATTTGTGAATGTCTTTGACAGCTCTCAAAAATACTTTGAATGTCAGTGAGTGACACTATCAACCTCTTGTATCAACAATGTAGAATCGTGATTGATACAAACACCCACTTGGATTGTAACACCTCTTTACTATTGGGGGAGGCCAATGACACCGCTTGTTCATCAAGCAATCCTCCGAAAAGCGTTCCCGTGCTCGCTCGGCTTCCCGAACCGGCGGCCGAGCAACGAGGCCGGGCCGAGCTCCAAGACTTCCCTGGGCTCCAGCGATGAGGGCTCCGGCTGGCGCTGATAGATCACACAGTGAGAGACCTCGGTGCTTGGACGAACGGAGCGACGTGCGCGCGACGCACGTGGCCCGGTGGCGGCGCGAACGCCGCGCCCAAGCGGAAGCGGGAACGGATCGATCAAATGGCAGGCGAACTGGGGAGGGGCGAACTGGTGGCGAACGAGGCTCTAAAAAGATGTACCTGAGTTACCAAAACGGCAGGCCTGGAGCGAAAGTAGAAGATGTTGCCAGACGCTCATATGCTGCTCATGTTGGTAGATTTAAAATGGTCTCTAATGGTCAGTGGATATTGATTGGCACAGTCTCTCTTTGGAGTTTCAAAGCACGTTCAAGAATACAAGTACTCACAGTGAACGTTCGGGAAGCCGATTGATATGACATGATGCCGGTGAGTCTGCTGGTTCAACATTCATGAAGCCAACGTATATGCCATATCTCTGGTCAGCTTTTTGTCACTGTGCAAGCACTAAATCTGCCAACTCGATGCTCCATGGCTTTCTAAGCACACCAAAGAAAAGCAGCTAAGACTATAAGACAAAAAGACACAAAAATGGTGTTTGACAACCCTCAGTTCCCTTTCTGTCACCCCTTGCTGTCCAACGGCTCCACCCTCAGCAGCACGTAGCAAAAGCTCTGTCAAGTTCATCTCCAGTTGTGTCTGGTTGACCTGCCAAGCCTGGTAACGCCACGTGATCCGGTCACGCGACGGCACGGTCCTTCCGATGGTCGCGAGGCGACCGAGTCCGGGAGTCGTCATCGACCGGGACCGGGACCGGACCAGGGTTGCCCCATTGGAGTCGCCGTCGCGTCCGTTTCCGCTCCCATTCGTTGTAATCAAAAATCATCAAAACAATAACAGCAAAATGATGTCAGTAGCCCCAGCCGGTGAATCCAAAGGTTGTTCTGATGCTGGACTTGACAATCGGGAAGCAAGGGTTTCAAACCGAAGTTGTTCGCATGGATGTGGGTTACATTTGCATTTGCACCAAACGGCCACCTCCAAGCCAAGCGCACCAGACTCTCTTAAGTGAGACGGGAACTCTCCAAAACGAGGGCTTCGTACAAGACTGCCCGCAAAAGTGGACACGGGAAGTCTCCAACATGAGCGGGTCCAGGCCGGGAAGTCTTCAACACACCTCCGAGAACCTTGTCGTCCATTTAAGCGAAGACAGGATCAGTCGATCCTTGGTCTAGTGTAGCTGAACAGCAGTGTCCTCCTGGAATGCTTTTAGTTGCTGAATGTGTTTTTGTTTAAGTTTTGAGATACTCCACCGTCCACGCCGCCGAAGCCTCACCACGCCCACGCGTTTTGAATCAAGTCACGTTGGTCTGGTTGCTGACGGCAAAGTCCTTAAGTCACAGCGAAGTTTTGTGGGATCACTGAGGCATTCAGAAGCGACGGACCCTGACGACCCTGTGGAACCCGGTGGGACTGGATTCGAAGTTCTGCGTCCGAAGCACCTGGCTGTCAACTGCTTGGCTGAAGGGCCTCTTCGTATCCAGCGTCTCCATCACTTCCCTCACGTCTTGCGACACCTAGCGCCACGATCCCGGTCGACCCAATGACGATTAGCTGATTAGCTCGGAATTCGGGTGTGCCATGGAACTTCGGAGAATTGGACAAATCATCAAAAATCAACCGACTATAGTCGGTCCGACGTTATCATCTACTAGTCGGGAATAAGAGTCCTTCGGTCCTTGTCCTGGTATGTCCTGGTTTGGATCCCACCAGTCGTCCACCAGTCGGGCGATTGCAACAAATAGTCAAAAGGTGAAACATCGACACCACGTGACTTGTTACCATCCTCAAGTGACCTATATAGGTGCTTCTCACTTGAGAACGACCTCCGAGCTCGAGAACGACCCTTCTCAAGGTGACCGCCGGAACTGCTCGGGAGGTCCATTCTGTCCGGTATGCCGAGGGTATGCGAATCAGTTTGGAGACCTGCCGACCTGCCGGGAAGGGGGAAACCTAGTCCCCAGAAACAGTTCTGGATGGTTCCCCAGTCCCAGCTACTTGTTTAGGTAAAGGATCTCAAGCAAGTATATTGGGCCAACATGGAACAACCATGTGTTTCTGGTTGGGACTGCTTTTCCAGCAGGTGGTAGTTGCGGCGGTGGTTGGTCAATGTTGGTCACGTTGACATGGTCAGTCTGACTGGATGGCTCAAGTAAATCCCCCAGTCGAAGGACCAAGTGAAACCCGACCTCATCCGACTCCTGAGTCTCCCTGGAAATAAAGGTTAACCTTTTCCTAGCTGTTCTTGTTTAGTGGGGTGTCCCCGATCCCCTACTGCATGTTGAAAGTGACCTGCCACGTACGTGATCCACGTATTTACTTCCTGGCGGACATTCCACCGACCTCATGTTTCGGTCCTCCTTTTGGCAGAAAAAAGATAAACAATCTCCACGGGTCACCCAAAGTCACGCAAGTCACGCTGGAAGAGGAGGAGGAGTTACTCCGGCGAAGCCAAAAGGTGTGGGTGGAACAAGGTTGGTGTTTTTGGGAAAGAGGACCTCCCACCCGGCCTGGGCTGGAAGATCCTGTTTTGTACAAACGAGCAGTTTGCCGAATACGCGAGGACTGCAGCTCGGTACCTTTTCTGGTCAAAGTGCCACTTAGTGCGATCTTGAGGCTTGTCTCCACAATCTTTTGTGGTCTTGGGAGCACCTCGGAGCGTGTGTTTTTCTTGATTCATGGGCAAGTTCTCGACATGCGTCCCAACGGCAAGGATCTATTTGCGCTTGACACAACACTCGGTCTCGCGCGTGTTGGGACGCAGTGGCCCTCAGCATCCGATCCTTTTACGTCCGTCAAGATTGCATGCACACAAGCAGCACCGTGGATGATCTCGGTCGCTGTGGTCTATTGGAGTGTAAACTTCCTGCTTCTGAAGTCCGAAGTAGAAAGACAAGGCATGGCTGCACCAGTGCGCGCCAAATCCCCGTGAAAACCATATGCAGCTGTCGCTGCATGATTTGATGGATATGCACCAGCCGATGAATCGAATTCAGATCCTGGTAAAATGCCACTCTCGTCAGAAAACGGCATTTCTGGGAGGGAAAATGAGGGAAAGCAGCACCATTCGCGCTGCTTAACATGCATCCCGGCCTGCATGGGGCGCGCGTTTTCTTGTGTTGGCCCGTTTTGCCATGAACCCACAAGCAAAGCAGATCAAAACCAACAGCGTAAGGCATGCGACACCCTGTGAACCCTGGGTATGCTTGGCTTGGTTGACCTCAGTGCTTGGTTTTGCCGCGCGTCCACTCCCTCCGCCTCTGCAGGGGGACGACGACGCTCTGCGGCTCTGGGGGCACCCCATGGCGTTGTGCAGAAACCCCGCAGAAGCGCCCGGGGGGGGGATATATATATATATATATATGTTGTGTCAGGCATTTTGGGGGTGTTAGAGCCGATACAGGCCACACATGTCATAGAGGAAAATGTGAACGGATCTCTTCAACTGGATCTCGGCATCGTATCTTTTCCGAATCTCTTCGACTCCACCACTCCCTTCAGCGCCTCGTCCGTGCGGCTGAAAGGCCTTTTGCTCTTCGCGTTGACGGGAGAAACACCACCGGACACCTGGAAAAACAGCTGACATGCTTGATCTCTGGCAAACTGGACATTTCATGCCATCTCCCACGGTAACTCATATGCTTTCCGATGGTCTTGGACTTTTTGGGAGCACTTGACAAGTGGGTGTGTAGCTCAAACAGGGAGACCTTCCCATTCCGACTTACTAGCTCCAGAAAATGACCCGTCTACCCGAGTGTCTTTTTTTTTTTTCGGATATTGTGTTCCTACGTGGGGCGGAAATCGCCCCCCGAAACGGATCAGCTTGGTATAGGGCATGCTCCATCTACCTTATACCTATATTTGGCACTTTGTAAGAGGATCCCGATTTCATAAACTCAAGGAGGATGTTTCAGCATGTTTCTTTTTGTCTATGGGCGGCTGCAACGTTTCTTCCAAGGACGACAGGAGCCAATAGGAACTCCACCCCTTGATCCGGCTTGGGAAGAGCCGCAGCCCGCTACTTTCATAGGTTGAACAGGCAGAATTCCTTCATTCATAGCGACCTATTGTTTTTAGGGGGCTTAAATTTAATGCATGAATACAAATTGGATCAAATTGGTCTTTGCAATCCTTCAACTTGTCTCCAATCCGTTTTTTCCATGGTAAAGTAAAAAGCAATAGCAATGAAAAAAGAGTCTTTGATGGTGTCTCTGGTTTCATGTTTGCCAAGTCATGCAACCTTTGGCAGTGCCATTCAGCTGATTTGTGCCAAAGACCTTTCGAGAGTTGAAGGAAGCAAATCAACCGCTGCTCTGGGCAATGGAACGCCAAGCTGCATTCATGATAGCTGCTGCACCACTGGTGCGATTGGTGCCATTCGCCGCTCCAGCAACCGCTGCCTGGACGAACAATTCAGTTTCTGGATCTGCTGATGATGCATTCTTAGGGCCACAACGAAAAGAATACGAACACCAACTAACCCTGCGCTTGAAGGAGTACCAGAAGTCTGTTCGCAGATTTCCAGTGCGCCAAAAACCGCGGGTGGATCGCGGCTCGACACTCACTTGTTTATTCCCATTGACATTCAATAGGAGGGGTTGTGTCAGCATATGTCAGCCATTTCAGAGATACGGGCCGATGCAGGCCACACATGTCATAGAGGAAAATGTGAACGGATCTCTTCAACTGGATCTCGGCATCGTATCTTTTCCGAATCTCTTCGACTCCACCACTCCCTTCAGCGCCTCGTCCGTGCGGCTGAAAGGCCTTTTGCTCTTCGCGTTGACGGGAGAAACACCACCGGACACCTCGAAACACAGCTGACGTGCTGGATCTCTGAAAAACTGGCCATTTCATGCCATCTCCTACGGTAACTCATATGTTTCCCGATGGTCTTGGACTTTTTGGGAGCACTTGACAAGTGGGTGTGTAGCTCAAACAGGGAGACCTTCCCATTCCGACTTACTTGCTCCAGAAAAATGAACCGACTACCCGAATGTTTTTTTTTTCGGATATTGTGTTCCTACGTGGGGCGGAAATCGCCACCCGAAACGGATCAGCTTGGTATAGGGCATGCTCCATCTACCTTATACCTATATTTGGCACTTTGTAAGAGGATCCCGATTTCATAAACTCAAGGAGGATGTTTCAGCATGTTTCTTTTTGTCTATGGGCGGCTGCAACGTTTCTTCCAAGGACGAGAGGAGCCAATAGGAACTCCACCCCTTGATCCGGCTTGGGAAAAGCAGCAGCAAATGAACGCCGAGCTGCATTCATGATAGCTGCTGCAACACTGGTGCGATTGGTGCCATTCGCCACTCCAGCAACCGCTGCCTGGACAAGGGATGCAGTTTCTGGATCTGCTGATGATTGTTCTCCGCGCCACAATGAAAGGAATATGAACACCAACTATATCCAACTAACCTGCCTGCTTCTTAAGCGATGTCCTGCTTCTTTAGTGCTCGGGGGAGCAAGGACAAGTAGAAGGCTCTCAATGTCTACACCCACACGTTTGTGTCGTGTTTGCTGGTCCTCCATGGCGTTGCACATGACATGTACAAAAGATTTTAAAGCACTGGCCAACTGTCCGTCCAGAATAGAGTCTTCATGAGATTAACCTGTAACTAAACCTGATGTGTGTGTGTGTGTGTGTCAATCGCAAGATGATGTCTAAGATGGTGCAACATCAACACCCACACACTCCATGTATGCCATATGCCTACATTGACCCCCCCAAAAACCATCCCAACTGATCGGCAGTCCTATGGCAGTCCCATGTGTGCGGCTTCATTTATTTGGTACTAAACTCAAATACACTATCCATTATGTGGGGGCCCTATCTCGTTTAGACTACTTAAGTAGGAGGTCATGTCACAGTATCTCGTTCAGACTACTTTAGTAGCAGCAGATCACACTATCTCGTTCAGACTACTTTAGTGTCATCAAGCAAAAGTATCTCGTTTATATTGGGGCCCTATCTCGTTCACAAGCGAATACTGATGATAGACAAGCAAATAGAGCGTGCCGTAGACTACCTTAGTAAAGCCTAAATAAAAGTGGTTGCTCATGTGTCGTGTCTGGGCCAGGAGATCTTCGCATCCAAGAATGGATCCCCACGATGCCAATCCGTTCCCGCCTCGCAGTGCGTCACCTCAAGTCGGTTTCGACTGGGAAAGAGCTCCCAGTCGAGGTCCCAGGAGGTCCCAGATCGGGAGATCACCCAGTATTTCTGGCTGTTCTTGCTCGGGGTCGATATGATTACAACCATCCTGCTCCTGTGTTTTGTTGAAAACACACCTGCTGGTTGGTGCTTTCAACTCACTTACGAAAAGTATTCGTCAGTGGGTTCAATCATCCCACTGACTACGCTTGAAGAAAAAAATAATCTATCCGAAACCACCAAACCACCACCGTACCAAACGCTTGGTGGTAAGGGGGGAGATCTTCCCATCTCTACCGGTCAACCGGACCGTCGACCGTCACAGATGCGGTTCGGACCCGAGCCGCGTGGTACGGTGGGCCTGATGTTGGGAAGCGACGCGAGGAGACCGAGCTCGCTTCAAAGTGAAGGTCATTTCCTTTTTTCTGGGGGGGGGGGGGGGGGTTTGGGTTCGGTTCAGGGCTTCTTGGGGTCTTAGGGTTTTGGATGGTTTTGGGGGTTTAGGGTGATGTTTCGATGTTAGGCCTTTCCAATCTTCTTTCCATCGCTAAAAAGAGAGATCCATCCAATGTTTACGCTATACTGGTAGGACCCATCTGACATCTCTCTCCAAGTGGCCGTCACACAGTCCTCGATCTCTTTCGCCAGCGTCGCGGGAGCGCAGGCTGCCCCACCATGTACGGGCTCCTGCGGACAATGAATGGGCTTCCACCGGACTGCCCAAACCGCCGCCGCTGGACTGATCGAGGCGGCAGCTTAAACGAACAGAGAACGGTCCAAGAAACGAACGCCAGGACCATCCTGTCGTCCTCCACCAGAGATCCCTATACGTAGTATTCAGTTGTATAATTAGTCGAACGCCAGGACACCCAAACGGTCGGATGGTCCTGGTATGAGAGTGGATCCAACCAGGACCCATTCGAAACCACCGGACCCGCAGCTTCAGCAGCTTCAGCCACATGGACCCGCCTGGAGGTGCGTTCGTTCCTTGTAGCGTTGCCCCGGTCCACAGGTCGTTGAACACGGTGACCACATGGACCAATCACCAAGCAAACCTTGGATGGAAACTCTCGCACCAAACAATGTGGAGATGGGATGGTGTCTTGAAGGTCAAACTACTCCAACGATATCTTAAAAGGTCATCTCTTTGGGGGACACGAGTGATCCTTCTTTCCACTCGAACCCTGAAAGCGGCACCGCACTTCGGAAAAACATGGGAAGCCGCAGAGTTCTCGGACGGGGAGAAGGCGATTTCACCGACACGACATCTGCGATTTGAGCCTGGTCGAATCGCTTCCAAAAAGACACAAGAGAGGTTGAACAGCCCTAGGGCAGCCCATCCCATATGTACCACTACAGGGTCCTAGTTCTGGTCTCCCAACCTCTGTTCGACACACACACTCTGACATTGTATTCAGTTACACTCAATTCCCAGGTCGAAAATGGTGAGGGAACGGCATGGTGAGAAAGTCAGTTCACTTGAAAAGTTGAACAAGCTGTTTGTGCGTGACTGCAGTGGCAAACTCTCGCGCGGTCGGCTGCAACTCACGAGCGGCTGAGAAATGCGGTGGAAAACCTGTTCATGGGAGGGTATCGTGAAGAAGAACCATGAAACCAACGAACAGCGGAAGGGTGAACCAGTGGAGTCAGTGTGTTCAGCGCAGGTACGTGCAATCTGCGCCCAGATTGCATATCACAGCAAACTTGAAGTGTCTTCGTTGAGCGGTGACTTCAAGAATGCCCACCGCTCCCCTGCTGGTGGAACTTTCCAGTGCGGTAGAAAGCAGTAGTGAAAGTGGGAAGTCAGCAGTGGTGGACCCTTTGCCCAGGGGGTGACGCCGTGATCGGCGCTTTTTCAAAAAACGGTGGCAAGCGAACTGGTTGTGTCCTTTTTGGACATAAAGCCTCACTAGCTCTTCATGTGGAATGTAGTATGTGATGTAGTGGTGTGGTCATGCACATCGAATTAAACTGTTGGAAACTCAGGTCGGATTGCTTGAGCGCATATGTAAGAACATGCAGAAAAATGCAGAAAAATGCAAACGCTGCAAACGCTGCGAACGTCAGTTCCCGTGGTGAGGCCCGGCAGCCGTTGTGGCAGTTAATTCAGTGGTTGTGGAGGTGACTTCCAGTGGAGCTCCTGTGAAAGGTGGTGAGGTCAGTTAGTGCTTGCACGATGAGACAGCGCCCCAATGACGGGGATCACACTCAGCACCCGAGTGGGATGGCTGAGCGAAACACACTCTGACAATTGTATTCAGTTACACTCAATTCCCAGGTCGAAAATGGTGAGGGAACGGCATGGTGAGAAAGTCAGTTCACTTGAAAAGTTGAACAAGCTGTTTGTGCGTGACTGCAGTGGCAAACTCTCGCGCCGTCGGCTGCAACTCACGAGCGGCTGAGAAATGCGGTGGAAAACCTGTTCATGGGAGGGTATCGTGAAGAAGAACCATGAAACCAACGAACAGCGGAAGGGTGAACCAGTGGAGTCAGTGTGTTCAGCGCAGGTACGTGCAATCTGCGCCCAGATTGCATATCACAGCAAACTTGAAGTGTCTTCGTTGAGCGGTGACTTCAAGAATGCCCACCGCTCCCCTGCTGGTGGAACTTTCCAGTGCGGTAGAAAGCAGTAGTGAAAGTGGGAAGTCAGCAGTGGTGGACCCTTTGCCCAGGGGGTGACACACACACACACACACACCGTTGGGGTGTTCAGCTCCGTGTTCAGCGAGTCGAATCGCTAGGGCGTCTCTCGGTCACCGATTCACCGATTGGACCGATTCACTCTCGTGAGCCCGTCTTTGTCGTGTCGGTGCGCGTCCGTCGTCTCGCTCAGACGTCGGTCGTCGGGCTTGCGGCTTTATGTCGTTGGATACCGACCTGACCTGGACACAGTAGCTCCGTTTGGTCGGGTTCGAGAGGGTCGCTCATGTACGAGCGGAGCGGATCCACGCTGCCTCGTTTGGCGACGAGCCGCAATCTTGAGGGCAGGGAAAGCTATTGCACTCACGATCTTCCTCAGTGATCCCGCGAGAACGGGCGGATCTCTTTGTGAATGAAACTTGTGAATGGTCCGGTGAGCAACCAGGAATGCACTCCTTAAAAATCTTAAAACATCGCTCGGAGGAGGGAAGGAGGGGAGGGAGGGAGGAGGGAGGGTAGATCCAACAGACCAAAGCAGCTTTCAACCAAAGCTGCTTAGCGCAGTTCTCATCACTTCTGTGTTCTGGAGTTTCTAGAAAAATCTAAACAGGTCCTGCGACATGAGAAGCTGGCCTATAGAAATGCCAGAACTACAGGTCACTGTGACCCAATCACTGGACTCACTTTGGAAGGCGGCTTTTTTCGACTGGAACTGATGTAGACTCTAGACTGATGAATCAAACCCCCCATATAAGGGCTTACAATGGTTTACAATCAAGACTCTATAGATCTGCCTTCAAGGACCCTTTTGCAGACAGGGGAACAAAGGCATTGCTCGCTGCAATGAGTCCCTTGCGCCTCTGAGGATTTGCGACCCCAAACTAGGACTGCCTTAATACGACGGGATCCTTACCAACTCCTGTACGAGCACAAGTGTTTTGAAGCTTCTGTACAGGCGCTGAGAAGCAAGCTCCAGCCGTACCCAGCACTTGTGCACAGCAGAGGGACTCCACCCTCAGAAGCTGACAGGCGTGCAATCAAACTGTGCACAACCCGATTGGGCACAAGTTGGCACAAGCTACTTGCTATTGCCAAGTGACCACTGTGTTGGATCAAAAAACACACTCCGAGCTACTAGCAGCTAGGCATCTCGAGAAGCCTCCTCCCAAGAAAAAGCGACAAGAGCATTGGCATCGAAGGGGATCATGACTCGTCCTTCCTATTGAATGTAGCCTCGCCCAAAAAGTCTAGCCGTGTTTGCAGCCAGCCAAAGGAACCATTGCTGTCCAACACAGAAGCCAAGCTTCGGAAAGCCAGAGTAGACAAACAAGAGAAGCAGAATGCTCTGCCCCTTGCAAAGTCTGCATGGATTCGTTTGCTACTTGGCTTGTTCAGAGAAGACTACCACATCAGGCAGCTGCAGTTGGAGTTCACTCGCCTGAACCAACAAAACGAAGGCTTTGAGGAGGCTCAACCACCGACAAAGCCCACGGCTGCAGCTGAGAATCTGACGGCTGAAGAGTAATCATATGAGTGTCTACGTTACTCTGCGTGGGCCCCCACTGCCTGATTGAAGGAACAGCCACAACATCTTGCAGAAGACCAGTTTGCACACTGTTTGCTATGAGCAAAAAAGGACTAAAACCATTCCTACGTGTTCAGAATATCCTGCTTGGGAGCATACTAGCCTACATTGGAATGCACACATTTATATAGGCTCGTTGTGATCCATCTGATAACACATGACACTATCTCATCAGGTTTGCAATTTGCGGTCAACCTCTTGCCTTCTACTGCAGTGCAGTGACCATGCGTGGAAATCATTGCATCACGTCTTTTATTACATTCTTCATCATTCTTCTAAGATCTTCTAACATGTCTTTTGGGATGCCGTAATTACCAAGAATTCTGCAATCACTCAAGTCCTTACCAGCCGTCCTGTCAGACTCTGCCTGAGCACTCTCCAAGCCATGGTGTCTCCTCCACACCCACTCCATGGTGTCTCTGCCACACCCACTGCTCGACCGTGACCGTTTGACCGTTTGTGAGGTGAGTGAATCCAAGTTAGTAGGGCTACTACTGCTTGACCTGACTCCAAAGCCCTTTCTCTGGAAAAATAAAGGCTCATCATGAAGACAATCCCAAAGAAGGTTTGCAGGTTATCCACTGACTGGGTAGGTCACCAATTGAGAGTGTGGCCAATAGTGTCTTGGCCCCCCTGCTGTGGAAGGATATTGATATTGGCACTAAAATGGCCATAGAGTACGGAAAACATCTCCAACAGCAATCTCTCCACATTTGGGATCTGGCTGGAGAGGCTGGATACCCCCCCCCGTCTTAAACGCCAGAGAAAAACACAACAGAACTCTATCAACCTCTCGGCCCAGCAGTCTGTAAACCAGACCTCGCAAAAGTCAGCAATTCCACAAGATTTGTCTGAATTACGCAACCTTGTGACACCTTGCCCAGCAAGACAAGTGTCTACTAGCAGCTCTTCGCAACAATAGGCGCACAACTTTCTGGCTGCCACTGCCTTGTGCGTGTGCTATGTCTCCAAAAAAGCACATCCCTCAGGAAAAATGCGGTCCAAGCGGGAAAATCACGTCCATCACCCTGGTCAGCCATCAGCTTCACCACGTCCCTCACGGGGGGGGAAGTGCTTTGACCTGACAGAACCGCCGAACACGAGAGAAACGCGTGTTCGAGATAGTGAAGGTTCGCCCTGCTTCACCCCTTTCACACGGCGTCGTGAGATTTCAGAGATTTGCAGAGGCTGTCCCAAGACTATTATGGAAAGGTCGACATCCACTGGTTCGGGATTCAGACTAAATGGGAATCCTAGGGTACATACACCATAGAAATGTCAACATACACAGGCATTCGCAAGTCGGCAGTGGCAACCAGTCCAAGCACAGCTGTGAATGCATTGCAGGATGGCAGATTCAATGGCGTGCTGAAACAGGTCTGCAAGTGCAGCTGTTCAAAAAACAATCATCGAAGACAAGCAATGGTTTGCTGAAACAAGCCTCCCCTGCAGAACTGCAGCTGTTGACGAAACATTAATCCATGAATGTGGGATCAAGCACCAGCCTCGAGTACTGTGCTGGAAACTGTGCAATGCAAAATGAACAAGCAACCGCTATCGTAAGATCCACAACACCTTTGCCAGGTATGGGTCTCTGGTTTTCATTATACAAGTAGCAGGCTTCTGCCCGACTGGAACTACATAACATGGAATAACTATGAATAACTCTTCAGTGCATGTTGTAGGTTGGTGAGGTGTTGGGCTAGGTTGGTGAGGTGTTGGGCTAGGTTGGTGAGGTGTTGGGCTAGGTTGATGAGGTGTTGGGCTGGTTGGTGAGGGCTGGTTTACCTGCGCACCTTGTGTCACTGTCTGCTAAGAAAAGTACCTGCGCACTAGACTCGACATGTCGATTGTGACGGGTGCTGCAGTGGTGGTTCAATGGCGCGGTCTCTGGGGAGGATTGCATTCTGTCCGAAAATGGTGTTTTGAGGACCTCTTGAACGTTTGCTACTAAGGTGGAGCCCATCGCTACTAGGGATGCGGACACAGCCCGGTCCCTGATCCGCTCCTTCCCCCCAATGATTTGATGGACGTTCAAGACCATTTGCGAGTGGATCGTACTGTTGATCGTTTCACCTCGGGCAAACCGCAAAGCACCAGACAAACTAGAGACCTCTCTCCGAACACATGCAGTTCACTGCATCGTTAGTCAGAGGGTAGGGTAAGCCCTTCGCACGTGATTTCTTCTTGCGAGATGCACATGTGTGATTTCGGAGATTTGCAACATATGCCGTGCAATTTGAAAGCATGGAAAAAGGTCCTGATTTTGTAGAGTAAAACAGCGCTGGTTCGGGATTCAGACTATTAAACCAATGGTTGGAATCCTAGGGTACATGCACTATAATTACGTAGACAGAGACATGTTACCACCAAAAAAATTTTGCATCTTTTTTGTGTTGCGAAGACCGTGGTTTTCTTGGGCCTTGAGTAGACCGACGTCGCTGGATCCCATCGAAACATCCAGCTCTTGGGAGTCGGATGACGCCGACGGCGGTGTCATGCTGTTCTTATTGGGGTCACAGCTGACACGCCGGTCAAGAGAGAGTCAGTCTGACGTTCGCCTGAGTTAGTTTGCAGTTTTGGTAACCTGGTCATCTGCGATGGGTTCTGTTGCTGGATCACAAGCGCCACACAAAGCATTGGTGTAGTCCTTGATTGAAAAACAATGATTGATTCATCTTGATTCCTTTCCTATATTAGTCAGATGCAGGAGTCCCCTCCCTATGGTTCAAACAGCAAATGATGCAACGACACAAGAACAGTTGTATTGGGATGTGGCTGTGTAGCTCAAAACATAGGTATCTGGTGTGCATGTCACTGTTCAGGTTCGGATTCAGAATGCTGATACTCACTAGAAGCGATTTAGAATCTATAGATGGACTGTCAAGGCTGGGGGATGGATGTCTCAAAATGAAGGGACACAACATGGGACCATCCACTAGGTGGAAAGTACAACAACCCACCCAAGGGTTCTCATTTTGAGATGCATGGCCACGGCCAGGCTAGGCTATGGCTAGGCTTAGAACAACGTGGCCTTGCGATGCCCCCTGTGATGCCCCAACGTCGTCCTCCACATCGCGGTAGAGTGATTTGAATAAAGCAACGTACTCAATTGGAGTTTGTCATGGACATGTCGACCGAATTTTGTGCATATCAAACTGTCGACAGACCTGTCAACACGATTGCAGTCAGAACACCTCAGGCTACATGGCGACCGAAAAGGTTCCACCAATCGGTCTAAAACTTCTTTAAAAAGTCAACAGCCCACAGGGCTATGTCCCCAAGTGAACTAGGGCAGCTAGGGGTCAACATGTAGCATGTTCTTTGATGACTTGGGTCATGTACCATCGCCCGAAGACGTGGGACGAGAGCTGCAATTCCCAAAGGAGATTGCAAACGAAAACCAAGAGCTGCGACCGATGCCGCAGCAGGACGAAAGGCCTGAGGAGTTGCAACCAACAACATGCACCAAAAAACGACAGTAATGAGCTACAGCTATGCAAAACAACCAGTGTTCACACCTTGGCTGTCAATTTCAGCTAAGATCGGGACTCATTGTTCCAGCACCCTGGGACACGTGGTATGTCAAAACAATTGTCCGACCATTTGGCAATGCAAGGATCTTCGGGCATCATACTCACGTCTCTAGTGTTGCGCAGAAGGATCCGCATCCAGTACTGAGTAGGTTGGAGGCCATCGCAAATGGAAATTTACCCAGCAAAATTTACCCAGTGATGGCTCTGGGTCATGCACCAGGTTGCCCTGTTGACGGTCGCCTGACCTCGACTTAGTCTATTCGGATTGCCCACCAAGATCGGTGCCACCCACAGGCCACGAAGCGTTCGGTATTACGAGAAACCGTTGCGACGTCTGTGGGCGAACATTCCAAGAACATGTCGACATTCGGCGCCCTCAGCACACCTCCAGAACGTCCCACGCAAAAAAACGATCGAAAATTGAATTTCATGTATGTTGCTTAGCACCTTATCTTCCTTCTCAGAGCTTCACGTGGTGCTTCGATGCATAGCGAGTCCAGCCTGCAAGCAAGTAAAGCACTCCAGAAAGAAAGGTTTCACCAAGGCACGTGCCTTGATGTCTGGACCATCCCGACCGTCCCGACCATCCTGACCAAGGATCCTATACCTGGACCTTCCACGGGTGTGTTTTTTCTGCCGTTTGGCGAAGCAGCACAAATTTCAGTCGTTTGCCGTCAAAAACGCCGTTTCATTTCAAAAGTGCCGTTTCGATGTTTTTACAAAGGTTACCAAACTAGCAGTTGGCAAAAGTCGCCGTTTGGTCGGGAAAAGTCGCGGTTTCAAGACCTTGACATACCATCGAAAACATGGCAATGCAAAAAATGCTTCAGTACAAAATAGTTGGCGTTTGCTTGAAAAAGCAGCTTTGATTGAAAAGGCGGAAAAAAACATACTTATGAAGACCCAGGTATATCGTTGACGCTTATCCCGAACTTACGCTGGCTCGGCGAAGTCGAGGAAAAACTATTCCGACTGTTGTTGCTAGCTGGTTGTGCACCGGCTATCCCGACCATCCCGACCAAGGATCCTATATCGTTGACGCTTATCCCGAACTGAACTTGCGCTGGTTCGGCGAAGTCGAATATAAACTATTCCAACTGTTGTTGCTAACTGGCTGCGCACCGCTATCACGACCATCCCGACCGTCCCGACCATCCCGTCCCAACCATCCCGACCGTCCCGCTAGAATCTGATCCTACGACGCTGATCCGGCCGAATGGATCGCTGATCCGGCGAAGTCGAATCTGATCCGGCAATTGCCCAGGCTTGGGGGGGGTGAAATATCAACTGTAGAGAGGCAAAACATAAAAACATATAAAAACAAGATGGAACCCACAAACCCGAATGCAAACACGTTCGACAAGTAGCCGTTCGATGGAACTTGTTAACCACAAAAACTTCCGCATGATGCGTCACATGGGGGACCTGCCACCACACGTAGACTCTGCTGAAAATAGAAAACATTTCACGACGCATCTTGCATGGGGCACTCTGCCACCACATGTAGAGCATCCTTCACTCTGCACGGCTGCCGAATGAGACAACAGACCTGCATCACGAAAGACACATTTGCATTGTCCAAAGGTCTCAAAAAGTTAGGACGTGAAAGTGAGAACCGTCAACATAACACAGAGAAATCCATAACTGCCGCGTCTGGTCTTGTTGGAGGAATATAGGACTGTGCGTCGCTGCATCTCGCCTGCGATGAAAAGAAGCAAGTGATGCACAGTTTTGCATACATTCACGATAGAAGGGAGTGGTATTGTCCTATACTGTTATTCACAAGAACGCCCGTGAGCTTTGCGCAGCATAGCAACAAAGAGGTATTACAACTTTAAACACACTTTTGTTTCTCACCAGGTTGTCACAGCAACATTCACCTCCACCACACATGGTAACCTCTCAAATCCTGCGCCGACCACAAAAATTCAACTTCGACACCTCCAACACACACAAAGTATTGCGCCTGCTACGAAAAGTGACGATATGACATGTTAATCATATTCATATTCATGTCTTCAGCAAAGTTTCAACAGCCGTCTGGAATGATTTCGACACGTTCTGGGCACACTCCCATCCACCAAAACCGGCATTTTAGCCGAGACTGGTCACGAATACACAGCTTCGACGCATCAGCCTGAAACGCAAATCCCAAGAAAAACACAGCCCTCTAAACGCCAATCCCAGTCTGAGAGCAAAGAAAACTGAGGATCTCACAAAACGTCGCGCACTGTGCAGCAAAACCATCCTCCACACTTAGTTACGTTTCCACACGTTTCCTCGCTATTTCACACGCATCTGACACATCATGCTGCCATCCAAAACCCTCTGGAGGTTGTGGACGGTTGCCAACGGTTGCGGTGGCTATGACAACGAGTCGCGAGCAAGAGTCTTCCCGAAGACCCCCAGAGTTCAACGCGAACCCTCTATGCAATCGGGCAAAATCATTCTGATCGTCTTCCTCGTATGAAGAATGCATGCCAAAATGGCCCCGAAAGCGTGAGCTTCGGAGTTTCGACACGGTCGCCGACGAAGCGAATCGCCGGATTCGACTTGGTGGTCTCCACAGCCGTCCGGTCACGGCCCCTGGAGCTCCCCCTAAACGAACACCCTGGTCGGTTGTCCATGGACATGGGGGTGTCTATTCTGTCTGTTCACTCTTGGTGGAAAGAACCAGGGTGTCCCGGCCATGTTCTCTCGTGCGTAAAGTGAAGATCTCTCCCACCCTGGCACTGGACACCTGAACGGCTGAGCTGCCGCACGGCAGAGGTGGCAGTGTGTGCAAAGGTCTCCATCTTTGCAACCACGAGCCTTGAGCACCTGAAGGGGGCCAAGCAAACTGCTTGGGAAGGACCGCAGCACAGGATAGTGCACACTGTAACTAGTAACTGTAGACTAACATGGAAGTGGATGGCACCAGGTGTTTCTAGAGGAAAGTAGGGACAATGGATCACTACAACTTCAACTTGTCCGACAACTGGATTATCTATTTCTCATTATTTCTCCATATGTGACCAAACACCACCGAGAGTGCAGCCTTCCAACAATGTGTTACTTCCATGTTGGTGAGTCAGAGTGTACAGACAACGATCCTTCTTCATCCTGTTCCAACATATACACTTCTTTGGTGTTTTCTACTAGTATACGAAGGACACTATGTTCGGTTTTTCGGCCGCAAGTAGCTTGGAAGCCATCGCTACTTCCCCTAACAAGAAGCGAACGTAACAAAGGGCCCTCTCCGCCGAATCACCCGTAGACACGCCGCAAAAAGACTCCGGCTGTCATCCGACGCGCCGCGGATCCGAGTCTATACCGGTTGCCGGTCCTTCACAAAAGAAAGAAAGAAAGAAAGGTAGGTCCAAAGGTCTAGAGAAAGAACAAATGTAAACAAAAGGTTCACTTTGTTACATTGATAGTAGGTTGGAGGCCATTGCAATTAGGTTGGAGGCCATCGATATTGGTTGGAGGCCACGCTATTAGAAACAAACAAAGAAAGAAAAGAAAGGTCCAATCTAGAAAAAGAAAACCGTTTAAAAGAAAGAAACACCTTAATTCATTCATGCTTCTTTGTCACGTTTCTTTGACATCTGCAGCCTAGGCGCATATTTACACGCCGGGCCACAGCCTCGGCGGCAGCCAGTCTTCTTTGGGGGTTGAGTGACTGGAAGGTCTGGTCATGGCATCCAAAAACCTGACACCAGAATAGTGTATTGTGGAGTGGATTATGGTGTGTATATATATATACATACCTAGATCTTCAGTACCTCTTTCCATCCCAGAGGAGGATCCAGGTTTTCTTTTTGAAACGTTAAAGCATCTGTTTATATATATATATGTTGAAAGCTTCCATGAATGCCACCAGCACTCTTCCTTTCAGGTTCGTGCATGGCCGTACGTTCGTTCATCCGAGGGCAACCTTTTCGGCTGGAGTCGAAGGAAAAAGGCTGCCCGCTGTGGGATGGAAGGGCTTCCGTCCGTGCCAGTGTTTCGACATTGGTAGCGGAGCCTGGGGTAATAGACCCTGGGCTCCGAGACGGATCTTGGCGCCGCCATGAATGCCACGTCGAGCGACCATGGAGGTCTCAAGTATTTTTCCGGTGATAGCGAAGACCAGAAAGAATATCGTCGCTGGAAGGCATGGGTCCAAGCAAAGATGCTTACCCTAGACAAGATGCCCAAGGAAGCCCGTGGTGCATACGTGTTCACTCTGCTGTCTGGCAAGGCCCTGGAGTGTGTGGAACACTTAGAGCCATCAAAATATCAGACTGCTGATGGAGAAAAGGTTTTGTTTGAGCTTTTGGACGCCCGCTTCCCCCAGAAGGAGATGTCGGATGAGATGTCCGAGACCCTGACCGAGATCTTCAATCTGAAGATTCACGAAGGAGAAAGCCTCAAGGCTTGGATCAGCCGTGCTTCGGAGATGTTTGACCGCTGCTTGAGGAAAACCAATGTTTCTTTCCCGGAAGAGGCCAAGGGCTGGTTGATTTTACATAGAAGTGGCCTCTCCAATGAGCAGAAGGCGGTCTGCTTGGCTCGGTCTTTGGGGGTGCTCAAACGCGAAGAGGTTGGCAAGGCAATGAGATCCTGCTATCCAGAGTATGTAGGGTCGAAGAAGTCACACTCTGGAGCAGCTGTTGTTGAGACCGACTTCATGGAGCCGGACCTACAACAGGCTGTTGATTCTGCTGAGGAGTTTCACGATGTCGAACAGTTCTTAGCTGAACACGAACTTGGAGAAGCCCTCGACGACTCCGAGTGCTTCGAAGAAACGGAGGTGGCTGAAGCTTTAGCAGCTAGCTGGAAAGACAAGCGTCAAGAGCTCAACCGCTTGCAGAAGGCTCGTCGCTTCTCCCAGGCCACTGATGTGAGACGCTCATTCCGCGTCGAGGTCGAGGAGTTGAAGAAGAAGACCAAGCGCCATCGCTGCGGACAGATAGGCCACTGGGCTCGTGACTGTCGCCAAGGGGGTAAAGCCAAAGGAAAAGGTGCAAAGGGTGTTGATCGCCCTCGTGAATCCGGAGCTGCCGTGGTGGTTGAAGAGACACCTGAGTTCTTTGTCGCCATGGTACAATCACACATGACCATTCTGGAGCGCCTTAGGCTGAAGCGTGTTGCCTCGACCTTCGAAGTTGATGGAGGTCCAGCTGCAACGGAGTGCCTATTGGTATCGAGTCCCGGTTTTGGGGTCATTGATTCTGGATGTGGACGCACCATTATTGGCAAAGACACCTTGGCATCCTTCCAAAAGCTGTGGAAAGATCGTGCCGTCCCTCTTCCGGTGGCCGAACCTGAGGAAAATCACTTTCGCTTTGGAAACGGAAACAAAGAAGTTTCTTCTGAAGTGGCGCCTATGCCGGTCAACATTGCTGGAAGAACTGGTGTGATTCGAGCTGCAGTGGTGCAAGGTCGAGCTCCTCTCCTGATCTCACGCTCAGCTCTGCAGAAGTTGAAAGCAGTGCTGGATTTTGATCAGTGCCGCATGACGTTGTTCGATGGAGCATGTCACGTCCCTCTGCAGATCAATGCTGCCGGACAATTTGTGATTGATGTGATTGGCTCAAAAAGTGATCGTGTGCCCACCTCGCCGAAGCCGCCTGATTTTGAAGAAGTGATGGCTTCTGTTCCTGATGCAGTGGAAACCTCCACTGTGGCCGATGATCATGCCGCTCCTGACGCAGAGCCTGAGTCTCTTCGGTCAGAACCCGTTGAGTCAGATGAGTGCTCTGCGGGTCCCTCGGATGTGCATAAAGATGTGTCCATATGGTCTCGTTTCGATTCGGATTTGACCTTGACACCCATCACCGGAAAGAATTCCCCACTATGGCGAACTGTTTTTCGTAGAGTGATCCAGGACATAGACACTGGCACAATCGTTTTCGATCAAACGATAGATCCAAAGGAAGACAAACGCAAATACGTGCAGCCGATGCCAAAGCATGTTCGCCGAACACGAACTGATTTCCATTTCACGCCCCAGGAATGCCTGCGCTCGACTGAGTGTCTGCCTGTACAGGTTGTCAGGAAATTGAAAGCATGTGTCCGTGAAGCCCCTCAGAGTGCTGGCACTAGGCTCGATGGCCGTCGTTTTCTCGTAGCCGAAGTGTTTAGTCCACCACGCTTCACTCCGCTTGCCGTCGACCATGGTTTTATTGGAGAATCGTATGATCTTAAGAATGGTTGGGATTTCCGTAAGGCCACTTCGAGGGATCAAGTCAAAGAATTCCTGGGACGTCATCCTCCTGATCTGCTCGTGTTGTGCCCACCGTGCACCAACGAAGGTGGTTGGTTCTTCTTGAATTCAAACAAATTATCCACTGAAGAGTATCTCAGGAAAACTCGTGAAAGCCGAATGTTCATCCGTTTTTGTTGTGAACTGTTCGAGCAACAGGTCAGCAAAGGAGGTTTGGCGATGTTTGAACATCCGTTGGGGGCAAAGACCTGGTCATATCCCGAAATGAAAAGGCTTTGTGATACTTATCACCCTGTCAAGTGTCATATGTGCCGGTTCGGGTTGAAGCTCCCTCAAAGTGATCGGTATATTCGCAAGGCCACTCAATTGCTGCTGAGTCATGAGCACATGAAGGGGTTATCACGCGTGTGTCCGGGGAAACAGGATCCACATCATAGCTGTCATGACATGATTGCTGGATCTCACCCTGATGTTGGTTCCGTGAGTCAGTATACAGCTCAGTACACTCCAGCTTTTGTTCGTGCGGTCCTTCGCACTGTGCCAGCATTTTTGCAAGGCTGTCGAATCCCATTTGGTCCAGGTGCAGAATGGTTGTTCCATGGAAATGCATGAAGTGCTAGCTAGCCGTGAAGAATTGCAATGTGAAGACGATGACAGCATCACTAAAGCACTTCAGAAACTGCATAAAAACCTAGGACATCCAGCAACTCATGATCTTGTGAGGATTCTGAAGCATGGTTCTGCATCTAATCGGGCCATCGAACTGGCAAAGAACCTGAGCTGTGACTTTTGTAAGGCCAACATCCGACCACATGTGCCACTTCCCGCTCGACCGAACCGAGTCAACGCTTTCAACCAGAGTGTCGGAGTGGATGTAAAATGGTTGCCAGGGTTCAAACCAAATCAACAAATCAAAGCACTGAACATGGTAGACCAAGGCAGTTGTTTTCAACAGGTTGTGCCTTTCTTCGAGCAAGAAACCACTGAAGTGATTCGCAAGCTGTTTGATACCCACTGGGTTAAATGGGCAGGACCACCCCAAGAAATCATCGTTGATCAGGCTAGAACCAATCTAGGAGAAGCCTTTCAGGGATGGCTGGACAATCAGGGAGTTTCCGTTCGCATGATCCCCGCCGGTGCACACTGGCAACTCGGCAGGACAGAATCTCACGGAGGATGGTTTGGTCGAGTTTTAGATAGGGTCATCCAAGAACATGCACCTTCCAATCAAGCGGAATGGGAGGAATGCGTTCGACATGCCCATGTTAAGAACCATATGATCCAGAGCTATGGATATACACCTCACCAGCATGTTTTCGGACGCAACCCGGAACTTCCTGGAGACTTGCTGAATGAACCACTCCATGTAGTCCCCGGCACTGCTGGTCTCAGCGATGATGCGGTAGCACGAGCTCAAGCTATTCGCACGAGCGCCCGACATGCAGTCATTGCATTGCAGGACGACAAGGCACTTCGCCATGCATTGGCTGCCAGACCTAGGGCGACAATTCATTTTTGTCCGGGAGACCTTGTGTGTTACTGGCGAAACCAAAAACTAGTGGGAAAAGGGGTCGTGCAACAAGGTGGACGTTGGTACGGCACTGCCGTCATCATAGGTCAGATAGGAAAGAATTGGATAGTTGCTCATCGACGTCAAATCATCAGGTGCGCTCCAGAGCAGCTCCGTCCAGCCACCACCGAAGAACGGACTCTGATTTCGTCGCCTCAAGCTGAGTTGTTAGGTGTGAAAGATCTCATTGAGGGAGGAACCTTCAAAAGCCACCAACTGATTGATTTGGTCCCAGGTCACTACCCTACCAGTGAATCTAGTCAGCAGAGTCCGGATACAGGCACACAAGAGAACCCCGATGTACAGAAACCTGCTGTGGACGAGAAGGCAGTGACACCTCCCAGTGTTCAACCGATGACTAGAGATGATGAACCAAAGCCGACCATCCAACCACCAGACTGGAACGCAGAACAAAGCAATGTGCCATCAAACACCAGCAGTGCATCAACTGACCGTCCTAGGGATACACCTCAAGCAGAACCTAGTTCTTATGGTCCCATCCGCAGACGGGTCGATCAGAAGTCAGGTGCCACCGCGTTGTATCGTCCAGCAGCCATGAGACAAGAAGACTTCTTGGAAGTCATCAAAGAAGTCGTGCCTCGTTTAATTGATGAAGCCATGCAACCGACCGATGAGTCCATGGATGCCGGCTTGAAACGACCTTTGACGCCATCTCATGCCGATGAAGTCCAGGAACCACCGACTTCGAAACATAGAGGTTCTGAGGATGATGAAGTCCTTTCTGTAGAGGAAATCAATCAACACTTGTCTCAAGGGTCCATCGAGTCTTTGATTGCAGCGTACATGGAAAAGAAACTAAGTAAAGAAATTCCTCCATCAAAAAAACCCCCCAGAACTGCAGAAGCTAGTAGATGAATCAAAGGGAGTTGAATGGAACACAATAGCGGATAAGCAAGCAATTCGCTTACACTTCGGTAAAAAGGCTTTGAAAATCAAGGAACAGTTCGCCGATCGATTCATCGGTTCTCGATTCGTGATTATTCGCAAAGCAATTCAGGACGGCCCGGGATAGCCGTAGACATACATGATCCAACCACTTTCAAGATCAAGAGTCGATGGGTGGTTCAAGGTCATCTCGATCCTGACTTAGCCTTGAAAGCCGAAGAAGGCATGCTTCAGTCGCCGACCTTAAGCCAACTAGGTAGGATGACCTTAATGCAAGTCATCGCATCTTTTCGTTGGAAACTGCAACTTGGTGACATCAAAGGAGCATTCCTTGAAGCCGGCTCGTTGCCTGAAAAGTACAGACCGCTATATGCCAAGATGCCTCCTGGAGGCATACCCGGAGTTCCAAACCGGGAGGACGTGGTGATCGAGATCGTTGGAAACATCTATGGACAGAACGATGCACCAAGAGCTTGGCACCGAACGTTTGACACTGAAGCTCTGAAACTCGGCTGGACTCGATCGATCTTGGATCCTTGTTTGTACACCTTGCGTTGTCCCAAGACACAAAAACTGGTGGGCATTATGGGAATCCATGTAGATGATACTGCAGTAGGCGGTGATGGTCACTACTTTGAAGAAGTGTTATAGGACAAATGAGATCTCGGTTTCCCTTTCGAAAATGGCGCATTGGCAATGGTGAGTTCTGTGGTGCTCTGTATGAACAATGTGAGAAAACGAGTGAGATCACCATGTCACAACAATCCTTTGCAGAGGGCCTTCGACCCGCGTCAATTCCGAAGGGAGTGCCAGCCTCTCAACCCCTGACTGATCAGCAGTCCCGAGTTCTAAGGGCAATAAACGGGAGTCTCAACTGGTTATCATCGCAAAGTCGACCTGATCTTTCTTGCCAAACCAATATGTGTCAACAAGGGTTTCCCAAACCAACCATTCACAATCTCCGAGAAGCAAACAATGCTATCCGTAGAGCAAAACAACACAAAGACTTGAAGATCTTGTTCAAATCCATCAAACCGGGAGATTTGACGGTGTGTTGTCATTCTGACGCAGCCTTTGCAAATGTGGGTTGTCATACTCAAGCAGGTTATGTGTTGGCCTTTGTTGAAAAGCAGTTGAATGAAGGAAAACTTATCTGCCTGGACTCCAGTGACTTGGCGTAGCTACAAGCTTCCTCGAGCTGTGAGCTCCACTCTAGGGGGGGAGAGTCAAGCGCTGGCAACCGCCAGCGGCACCGCCGAATGGTTAAGCTTGATGCTGGCGGAGATCTTGGACGGACCTTTCGATGCTCGTGAGGCCAGAGAGTTGTTGAAAAAGAGGTCCCCAATAGTCACTGTCAAGAGACCCCCAGTAATGGCTACCGATTGTAAAAGTCTTTATGATCATTTGGTGTCACCATCATCCCCAACAGCTATTGAGGATCGCCGAACAAGCATAGACATCGTGATCTTGAGAGAATCGTTGAAACTCACCGGAGGATGCATTCGCTGGCTGCCCACGAATAGAATGATCGCCGACGGACTGACGAAGGACCGTCAAGAGCCCGCAGACCTTTTGCGAGCGTGCATCCGACAGGAGGTGTACCAGATTTCTCCAGAAGACACCATCCTTCAGCAGCAGGCAGAAGAAAGACTGCGAAGACAGCACTTAAAGAGTGCTACTCTGCCGGAGGGGGCGAATTCGTAATAGTATATATCCGGCAATTTGATCGCTTCCTTTAGATGTGCTAAAATATACCTTCAATCCAATAGGGATGGATTGTAACGGGTTATTTGAGTTCGTGAGAAGCTTTTGACTTGCGGTTTATCACTTCTGCATGTTTTTGCAAATAGTGCATTTGTCAAGGTGTATGCTGCGAGGTTTCGTGTCCACAGTCTCCGGTTTTTGGTTGTTTGAGTATTGTGTTTACTTGAGATCTCAAGTGCTTTTTGTTTGTTTGCATAGCGTTTTGTGTCAAGCAAGCTGATTCAAGCGAAGTCACGATCTTGCATTCTTTGTTTTTCTCGAGCATCATGCCATTGACGCCTGAAGAGCACAGCCAGCTGAAACATCTGCTGGAAAAGGCCTCGACCGATTCAGCCACAAGACCATCCTTGTTGGTGGAAGGACCACCTGAGAGCTCATCGTTTTTCGTTGGTGATACTGACCAGTCCGATGCCGGCTTTAGTCTTGTCCCCTTCTCCAATGAGGTTGGGGGAGCTATGACAGACGCGTCCAAGCGTCGTGACGGGGCTTTGATGGAGCACCAACAGCCAAAGAAGCCTCATGCCATGCCCAAGGCCGTGTTTCCACTTGGAGCGATGGGAGCCGCACCAATGTCCTCCTTCTCCCCTGAGCATGTCAGCGGAACACCTATGATGAACAGTTCCGATGCCTCAGCTGGATATGTCGCTTCAATTCAGTTTGCACCACCTATGCCTCAGTCCGAAAAGTCTTCGAATTTGGTACCTGAGCTGCCGCCACAGGTAGAAAGTTTGGAAGAATGGGGTCGCACAGTGATCCAATTCGGGCAGTACAAAGGCTGCAACATGTCATATGCCGAGCTTGCCAGTTCCGAGGACTCTCGAGCCAAGAGCTACATCAAGTGGGTGACGGCTCGTCACCGCAGCTCGACAGGTTTGTTGCATGATCTCGCAGGATACCTGGTAAGGTACCAATTCGAGATCGATTACCGCCTTGATGAGGCCTGGTCCGGTACTTGCATTCCCGGAACCTCAGTGCCACGAGCCATGAAGTGAAAGAAAAGATAGAACAGTGAATGTTGAAAGCTTCCATGAATGCCACCAGCACTCTTCCTTTCAGGTTCGTGCATGGCCGTACGTTCGTTCATCCGAGGGCAACCTTTTCGGCTGGAGTCGAAGGAAAAAGGCTGCCCGCTGTGGGATGGAAGGGTTTCCGTCCGTGCCAGTGTTTCGACATATATATATATGTTTAATTATAGTTTTAAATACGTTTAAGCTATATCCGCTCCCTGCTTACACATCAGTGAGTAGCTTTGATCGCACGACCATGTCCTTCTTGTATCCGCTTCAGAAACCGGGCGATTTCGGGGGTCGACGGACCACGCGTCTCCGGACTCACAGAGCTGAAGTGACCGGTTTCATAGGACTCACCGTGACGGGTCCTGGGATAGTCTATAGAATTCTTCAACCTCTGGTAGACGGCAGACCCATCCGGGATCCCGGCACCAGCTCGCCAGCTCGGGCCGAAGCTTTCGGCGGAACCCGGAGGACCGTCGTTTCGTCGGTCCGGCGACGGAAAACCCAAAGACGATCGGTCCAGGTTCGATGCGACCGCCGGAGGACGCTTCCTCCGCACATGTGGTCCTCAAACATTGGGATTGCAGGGCACTTGGTTTTTGAGGTGTTGAACAACTTTTTAATCATGTTTGACTACCTGAGGTGAATTGAGAATGAGGCTTCCTTGGATCAAGTGCTGAAATCCAAGATGGATGCAAATAGGCTCAACATCTTCAATCTAGAAGATCAGCTGAACACGACATTCCTACTCCAAATCGTTGAACCCTCGCCTCACCCTCGCCTGTCTCTGACCTCTTCGCGTCTCTCTGAGGCTCAGACTGTAAGGATGGCCCGTGGAGCCGGGATTCTCCGCCCTCAGTGGATGTGAGTGATGGGCACCCCTACCCTCCATGGAAAACACCCCGACACACTCGATGTAACTCCGCAACACTTTGCGCACCAAGGAGGCCTGAGGGATGAGGCGCTTCGCGGCGGAAACCGCCCGCTAAGCGCGGGTTTTTACGGCCCGCCCAATGGAACGACGGTCCACCCGGTCGGGAAAAGATGTGACTGCACATGGGTAGACCTCCCAGGCAACGACCCCCTGGAAGGACAATAGACCAACCATTGGGCCAGGGCGTCTCCTTATTGAAGTACAAACCAATATGTGACAGCTGACATGTGCGCTGTGTCTTGGAATTGGTAAAAGAAGCTCCCAAGAGATGCTCGAACTCTCAAAGCTACGCTGAAACTTGTATCCACTTGTTGTTCTTCAAACCATCCAAGCCCACGACACATCTTTAAAACTAATTAGCAAAACCGCCCGCCCCACTCGAAGCAAACGATCGAGAAAAACGGAATAGAGTCAAGCCGACGAAAAGTAGTATAGTCGTAGCGTGTGGTAGCTAGTACTAGTACTCTAGTATAGTTAATGATGTAGTAGTAGTAGTAGCAGCAGCAGCAGCAGTGGTGGTGGTGGTAGTGGTAGTCGTAGTGGTAGTGGTAGTGGTAGTGGTACTGGTAGTGGTAGTGGTAGTAGTCGTAGTAGTCGTAGTAGTCGTGGTAGTCATAGTAGTCGTAGTATAGTCGTAGTACAGTCGTAGTAGTTGTAGTGGTTGTAGTAGTTGTAGTTGTAGTAGTTGTAGTAGTTGTAGTAGTTGTAGGTAGTAGTAGCAGTAGTAGTAGTAGTAGTAGTAGTAAAAGTAGTAGTAGTAGTAGCAGCAGCAGCAGGAGTAGCAGCAGCAGCAGCAGTAGTAGTAGCAGTAGTAGTAAGTATAGTACAAGAGTAGTTCTTGTAGAAGTAGGAGTAGGAGTAGGAGTAGGAGTAGTAGCAATAACAATAGAAAAGTAGGTTCGGATATGTTTTCTAGGGCTCCAAGTTTACTTATTAATCCTACCCCCTAAACAATTTGTGTTGTGGGCTTGCGCACTACCCCCTCGAAACATTGATTGGAGAAATCAAATCGTTGAGTTTTAATAAGTGTTTTCTATAAGGGTTTTCAGGCACTATTTTCATGAATCAAGAAACGTCAGAAGAGTCAAGCAAAATTTTTCAAAGGGCAGCAACAGCAGAACAATAGAAAAGTAAGCTTGGATTATTTTCATGGGGCGGAAAAAATCGCACCCACTAAACGATTCAGGGTGTGGGAATAACTGTGCGAAAACGTGTGGCCATATCCTCCCTTTTGACTGGTTAACCACATCCAACACAGAATTCCAGGTCACTACTATCATCACTTTTCTTTTGAGAAATCACGTGAGTCCAGCGGTGGTGCAATGTCGGATTGCACCTCCCAACATGAAACCACTGAAACATTGCGGGTTAGGAAAAGGGGGGGAACCTCTTTTTTTCCCCCATGGATGTCGCGCCTTTTATTTTTCCGAGAGGTCCATACCACCCACTCAATTCTCTCCACTTGGGATCTCCGTATTCGAAAGAAACACAGCCCAAATCAGTCACAACCGCTAAAAGTCGTTGGATCGAAAGCGACAAGAGCTCTCGGCTCAGCGGCGTGTGCACTGGCATCAGCGGACCTCAGCGGCACGTGCGCGTAAACGGTGTGGCAGGGCACGGCACGAGTGTAACGAGTGAGCATGTGACCAGCATTCTCACAACCAGAAACAGTGCGGGATGTTTCCTTTTTATGTAGATCTCAAGCAAGCTATATTTTTACGCTAACTTAATTTGTTTGGGACTGGGTTTCCAGGTACTAGTATAGGTCACACATCACGCACCGGCGAATGAGTTCGGTCACCGGCATAAAACATGTTCCGTGGCAACTGAACAGTCTACTTGGATCTGGAAAGCCTTTCAAAACGATCATGGGCGCGCTACAGTAGTTGGTAATGGGGGCTCGGCCCTGCCTTCACACCTTTGTGTCTATCAGGAAGGCTGAACGAAGCTAAAGTCGATTGCAATGAGAAACCGATGACAATCTTGTCAAACCGATGACAAGCTTGCATCCAATGACAGTGTTAAGAAGCCGACGAAAATGTTGTGATGCTGAAGGGGACACCCTGAAGAAACAGGTGCTTGAAGCTGCTAGGATTGCTCAAAATTCAAAAAGATGTTCTTTCGTGACATGGCCAATGTCTACTTTTGTCATGCGTTTGTTCTCCCCAGTCAAGCTCTGCGTTCATCTCTTTTTCACCGATGCCTTTTTCAAACAAATGAGCGGCGTGCCTGAAGCGTGCAGTTTGGTGGCTGCATCGGTCATTTTGGTTGCTTAATCGCGTAGTTGCTGAAGCGTGGATGCTGATTCGGGTAGTTGCTCAATCGTATACTGATTCGGTTCGTTGCTGAATTGGTTGCTGAATCGGTCAATGTCCCAGAAGCGCGAATCAACGACGCAATTTACCGCCCCCGCCCCACCCCCCATGCCATGCCATGACATGACCAACGTCGAAAAACATGTAAAAAGGGGTTCGGCATGGTCCGGTTGTCAGTCCTTGGGCTAAAACGTGCAACTCGGTAGCTGAAACACGTAGTTGCTGATGCGTGGTTGCTGAAACGGTTTTCACCACAGGTTCAACAGCACATCAATGGGGTTGTACACAGCAAACAGAACCAGAACGATTCATTGCCAGACTGGCAGCACCCAACAGTATACCTCGCACATTGGAGTATGTGCTGAGTTGCCACTACCATGATGACTCATTATATACCTTCTCAAAGAAAGCAATCATGGGGTTCTTCCATCGCCCTTTGCACTAGGCCATCAAAAGGACGCGTCTCTTTTGGGGGAGCCGTCAATCCTCAGTTTTTATCAAAAAAAATGAAATTCAACACCTCTGCCATGAACTCGGACGCACGCGAACTACAGCTGGATGCCCGGCCCGGAATGCTCACCCCCATGTAGTTCACATCGGAACTTGGCACAGGCATGCGAAGATGGCAGGAAGCTTGCTATCCACAAGGTGGGAAAGGCATGGGAATGCTAGATGATGCAATGAAATGGCAAACAAAAGCAACCAAGGACATCTGCAGGATTATAGGTCAAAAGCTTGCAAGAAATCGGAAAAGCATTCGATGATTTGACCGGTCAAAATCAAAAAGAGTTGGTTAAGCAGCTTTCGATTGTCAAACATTCTGGTTCTTTCATTTGGGTATGTCATGCAGACTAGTTAGATTAATTAACCCACCTCAATTGGATTGAACAACATCTTCCTATGGGGGTGTTTATTAACCAATGGTCTACATTTATTAACTAAACTAATTAATGGTATGCCTTCACTAGGGAGCAAAGGGTAGAACGGCTCTATTTCTCTTTTGCACGGAGGTCGGTTGCCGTTGCCGGAGGTCAGTCTACACATGTTCACCGCCTTGCCAAACAAGCCCAAGCTACTTTGGTCGAATGATCTTGGATTTGCTTGTTTGGAACCCGGGCAAACATAGAAAATGTTATACATGCCGAGAACAATCACTGCAGGAACTGGGAAAAGATCATTAGAATAACACCTGATCCGCCCAAACCCATTGTATATCCACCTATTTCAAGCGGTCTCCAACCGTTCCCATGGCGATGTCCCTGGCGTTCCCAAGGTGATGTGTTTCGAATAGAGCTGGCAACACCAGCACTATCGGTTATGCGGCAAATGCTGTGGTTCCAGCTGTGCTTTGAAAAATGGCTTTGCTTCTCGCTTCTGGTGATTCTCTTCACCCCAATCACGCCCCGAGCACTGTGGAGCCCGACCTCCACTCTCCGAAGAGGCCCGTCTGGGGCGCTGACAGCGCCGCCTGGTTGAGAGAGGGGTTTGCTGCACCAATGAAGAACATGGTAGGCATTTGGACCAAAACAGTAACTCAGACTACCTACCATCAGCAAATGAAACAAACAATCAGAAGAATTCCCGGCCCACCATTGTTTTGTCTAGCCCGGCCCCGAACAACCATTGTTTGAGCAACGAATTTACATTGACTTTACCATACAGAACCGGGTCAACCACTTTTGAACAGTTGCCTTGGCAGGCAGGGTTGGGGAATTAATTCGCAAAAACATCACTAGCACGGTTGCCTGAATTCACTCCTTTTCCATGTCTTGTTTTTTGCACCGTGCCTTTTTGCTCTCCTCCTGCAAGAGGCGCATCATCTTTTCCGCCAATGGTTCTTCCTCGAAGCAGAAACGCGGCAGCAGAAACCGTTCGAACGTCAGCCAAGCAGAGACGTCCCCAACGGATCCAACGGTCTCAACGGTGAATCGAACTAAAACGTCGTACCTGACTGTTGTCAAACTGAGTTCAAATTCCCTATAGGTTTCAATAAAGCCTTGTTTGAATTCTTTAAGGATTTTGCACGGTCGCAACAGCAGGTCGCTCGCTCCAGGACCGGTCCTGCCCAAGCGGAAGGTCGTTCCTGCCGCAATGAAGGCGTCTGAACATGAAGAGACCTTGTCCAACTCGTACAGCAATTGTTTTCTTACAGCAAATCGTTCATTCACATCATATCTGTATCCAAAAAGGGGCTTCTGTGTGGAGCAAAAATTGCTAGAACCTTTACTCTTTGGTTCCAAACTGACTTCCACTGCATCTATCTGCATTTCGCTTCGTTCCCTTGCTTCACGGTGGAAGACCTCACGTGTTTGGCAAGTCAAGTGGTTCGATGGGAGCTAGGGATTTTGGAATAGCCGACAGCAGCGGATAGTAACTATAGTAGAAAATGATGGATGTTACTACTATCATCTTCGTCTCTTGGCATAACAACGAGAGAGTTTCACTCGACATCGTCTCTGGCGCAACGCCAGCTTCGACCACGACGAAGACCAAGGTCGACCGTGTCGGTCTCGCTTCGTCGCCTTGTCTCAGCCACTTTGGCTGTGGCTTTGGACCAGAAGCACTCATGGCCTCAGACTGCATGTGACTCAGTCTGGCCCAGCTTCGTCACTCGGTCTGCGTTTGCATGTTCCTGGCGGGTCTACACACTTTTTTGGCGCAAACATCACACTGTTCCACATGTGGAATAGATCAGAATGACTCATGAAACATCGGCCAAACACAGCTAGCTAGGCCAGTCACAGGCGAAATCATGTTGATAGGCCAAATACGGGCGAAATCCGAGATGCCCGGCAGTTGGGACACTCCGCGCCATCTCGGCATCCACCCTGCAACGAGTCGCGAGTTTGTCCGAGCGTCTTACTACTCGAGGGGCCGATGTGAAGTACCATCTCCTAGTAGCAAATAGCGTCCCAATAGGGTCCTTGCTACTAGTAGTTTCTTGCTACACGGAGGAATGGCCTCCACCCTAGTAGAGACGGCCTCCACCTAGTAGCGTAGTCGACTTATTGATGAATAAGACTCGCCCAGACATGGATTGTGGGGCTGAATTTACTTGAATTTTGCCCAAGAGTCTACATCGTACCCATCAGTTGTACGCTTGAGGGTATCACCTCCATTCAGCCAACCGACCATGTTTCCCGGCACTGTGCCACGAGGAACCCACGCGCGGCTTCCAGAGCGCCTTGCGCTTCACATACTTGCAGGCACCGGCGCAGGTGTAAGGATGCCCGACTGAACCTGCCGGAAGGATTGGTGCACAATGTGTCCGTGTCCGGTCTGGGTAGGGGTCCTTACCCTGCCATGTTATAGTTCTAAAACGGTCTGCGTGCCTTGCACAAAGTTCCCCAAACCATAGTCGTGTGTGTGTGTGTGTCTCACGTCCTGTTCCTAAGGACCTCTGACACCACCTGGGGGTCCATCCATGTGCTGTGCGCGATGGTCCAACGAAGCGGCCGACATGCGGATATCATGGCTGATCACCGTGACGTACCTGCTTTCACCTTTGCCCTCTTGTGAGTCTAAGTAGAGCTTAAGCTGTCTCCTGCGGTGTTTTGCGGTAAAGTGCTAGTGCACTCGTCTGGTGCAGTCATGTGAAGAACTAATGCACTGGAATTCCATGACTGATTTAGCTCTTGCGAGCATGGATCTAAGTGTGAGCCGTAGCAGCGTCCTCTTGGCGCGTTTAGCACAGGCCCTCAAGGGGGATACTTCACAGGTTCTTCCTCCTCTCTTGACTTACTACTGATACGCCGCTTGCTCGAGATAACTGATTTCATCACATGCGTTCCAAGTTCTAATCAAACTGAGTAATTCATGCACGGTCTTACTTTCTCTCCTTCCTAGGTTTTATCTTTCTAGGTCTGTTGTTCGTTGCTAGAGGCTTGTTGGGTTCAAGGATAATTTTTAGTCAAGGGAACGCCGGATTCGGCTTTCTGGTTTCGAGCCTTGAATCCCCCTTCAAACAAATACTGTCACATACACACACACTTAGATAAATGCTCGCAAGAGCTAAGTCAGTTGTGATCTTCCACTCTATATAGTGGTTGCAATACCGATGTAGAGCGCTGAAACCTGAACCTGTCAATGGCCATGTGCAAACAGCAGGGTGAAAGAGTCAGCCTAAACAGTATGGTTTACACCAAGAGTGCTCACATGAAGTCGCGGGTACGTTCAGAGAGCGTGCTCTCCGAATATCATATCTGATCAACAGCGTCTTTGTTAGGCAGTGACTGTTGAAAGGATCACTGCCCCCCTGTTGCTGTACATATCGAGTTCCTTTGAAACAGGAGGTGACACACACAAAAGGCCGTCTTTCGGCGCACTCTGATTGTTGAGGTGGGGGGGTGCAGGGGTGCGGGGGTCGGGGCGTGCGTTGACTAAACGAGCCTAAACGTCGACCTAACAAGCCTGAAAGAAAGACCAAGCAAACGAAAAAGGCAAGGAAGGAAAGGTGCAAGGTGCGGGGGGGAGGCCGGGTGTGCATTGACTGAAACGAACCTACAAGCCGACCTAACACCGCCTGCACCCTTTCTTTCCTTCCTTGCCTTTTTCGTTTGTGTGGTCTTTCATTCAGGCTTGAGGGGTGGGGTGGGGTGGCTGCCGGGTGGCTCAGGCACGAAAGCATTTGATCAGAAAGCCGTAATCGGCGCACCCTTGACTAACAGTTTACCTGAGACCTAAAAAGCCTCCAGCAACGAAAGAAAACCTGAAGAAAGAGACCCGGGAAGAAGGAAAGCAAGACCGTGCATGAATTACTCAGGGTGAAACACACGAGTGATTACTTAGCACTTGACGACAAAGTTAAACTGAAACCTAAAAAAGCCTTTAGCAACGAAGGAAAATCTAGAAAACGAAGAGCAACAGCGGGAGAGAAAGAACCAAAAAAGTGATTATGTAGCGGCATGTCCTAAAGCCTATGACTACTTAGCAGCATGGCATGTCATTCTTTAGCGTAGTTCTCAGTGAGCCCTGCCGCATGTAATCAGCACTTTCGAGCAAAACGCTAAGCCGATGAAATTCCCGAGCGAGTCGATGGGACCTGGAAGGTTCACCCTTGAGGGTATATGCAAGGACGCGCCCCTCGCTGGGGATCACACCACAGACCACAGTGGGACTCTGTGGCGAGACACACTTAGATAATAAATGTTCGCAAGAGCTAAATCAATTGTGATCTTCCACTCTGTATAGTGATTGCAATACCGATGTAGAGCGCTGAAACCTGAACCTGTCAATGGCCATGTGCAAACAGCAGGGTGAAAGAGTCAGCCTAAACAGTATGGTTTACACCAAAAGTGCTCACATGAAGTCGCGGGTACGTTCAGAGAGCGTCCTCTCCGAACATCACATCCGATCAACAGCGTCTTTGTTAGGCAGTGACTGTTGAAAGGACCACTGACCCCCGCTGCTGTACATATCGAGTTCCTTTGAAACAGGAGGTGACACACACAAAAGGCCGTCTTTCGGCGCACTCTGATTGGTGAGGTGGGGGGGTGCAGGGGTGCGTGGGTTGGGGCGTGCGTTGACTAAACGAGCCTAAACGTCGACCTAACAAGCCTGAAAGAAAGACCAAGCAAACAAAAAAGGCAAGGAATTAACAAGCCTGAAGGAAAGACCACACAAACGAGAAAAAGGCAAGGAAAGGAAAGAAAGGGTTAAGGGGGTGAGGGGTGGGGCTTTGTGGGGTGGGGTGGCTCAGGCCCGACGGCATTTGGTCAGAAAGCCGTAATCGGTGCACCCTTGACTAACAGTTTACCTGAGACCTAAAAAGCCTCCAGCAACGAAAGAAAACCTGAAGAAGAGGAAAGAAACCCGGGAAGAAGGAAAGCAAGACCGTGCATGAATGAGGGTGAAACGTACGAGTGAATACTTAGCACTTGACTAAACAAATTTAAACTGAAACCTAAAAAGCCTTTGGCGACGAAGGAAAACCTAGAAAACGAAGAGCAACAGCGGGAGAGAAAGAACCAAAAAAAGTGATTATGTAGCGGCATGTCCTAAAGCCTATGACTACTTAGCAGCATGGCATGTCTTTCTTTAGCGTAGTTCTCAGTGAGCGCTGCCGCATGTAATCAGCACTTTCGAGCAAAACGCTAAGCCGATGAAATTCACGAGCAAGCCGATGGGCCCTGGAAGGTTCACCCTTGAGGGTATGTGCAAGGACGCGCCCCTCGCTGGGGATCACACCACAACACCACAGACCACAGTAGGACTCTGTGGCGAGACACACTTAGATAAATGCTCGCAAGAGCTATTAATCAGTTGCGATCTTCCACTCTATATAGTGATTACAATACTGATGCAGAGCGCTGAAACCTGAACCTGTCAATGGCCATGTGCAAACAGCAGGGTGAAAGAGTCAGCCTAAACAGTGTGGTTTACACCAAAAGTGCTCACATGAAGTCGCGGGTACGTTCAGAGAAGAGCTTAAGCTGTCTCCTGCGGCGGCCTCCAACCTTGGTGGCGGGCTCCAACCTTGGTGCGATGGCCTCCAACGTACTAGTGACCCCCCAATTTTTGAGCTTTCGCAGGTTGAATTTGTGCATTTTGTTGGCCTCCAACCTAGTAAGGGCCTCCAACCCACTAGCGATGGCCTCCAACCTTGTCGCTTTGCGCAGTTTTGAACCTTATGCATGCCATACTAGTGCTGGCCTCCAACTAGTTGCGATGGCCTCCACGCTAGATACGATGGCCTCTAACCTACTGATGTTTTTTTGGTTCCTTAGGTCTTTCACTTAGACAGGCAGGTGGCAAGCCGCAAGTCATTTCCGTACGGAATATCTCAAGAGTGTGTGTGTGTGTGTGTGCCGCACTCCGTGTCCAGGAAGAGGGGGCCATCCCTCTCACCAGTGGTGGCTGGCCACCGAAGAGGCCACTGGTGAGGGCTGCAAACGTACCTGCTGATCTAATTAGGGCGACGGAAGGAAATGGTACTCCACACACTTGTGTGTCGGTGCCTTTCCTTCTGTTGTTCCTGTTCTAGTCTAATCTACCCGGGCGGTTTAAGACTAAAGTCCCGCTCCCTAACTATTGCACGTAATTAAGAACCGCTAAGTAATAAGTAACTAGAGTGCTAAGTATTCAGTAACTAGCTTCTGAACTTTGTTCAACATTTCAAGTACGCTGACCCCTTCACCTTGCTGTTCTCTCGTTCCTTTCCCTGTGGATTATGACATTGGATGAACCTGTGACTAAGTGTGTGTGTCTCATTGTTTGGTCCCCAAACACATCCCAAAAAAGGAGCTGAAGGGCCCAGGGCGCCAGAAGCACTCGGAGATCCTCGAAAAACAGCAATGAATCAGTACTCTCTTCGTTGGTTCATTCTTAGGGATCCACATACCCTGCTATCGAAGGTGATGCGTTCGACATTGTTATGAAGGTGGTCGCCATACTGTCGGGTGGTGGCGTACCGAACCTGAGTAGTAGGTGGATCGGTTTCGGGCATCAGCTTACAATCTGCCGAACGCCACGTGACGAAGTTCTCCCTGAGGCTTCGTGCTTGGGCCGTAACATTCTGAGAATTCTGTCGACGTGTAGCAAGGGACCGGGCAGATTGGTGGTCACACGGCTATAGCCATAATCTACAAGTAATACTAAATGATGTATAATGATGTGTATTATTGTTTTGCAATCAAATAAATCTCTGCATTTTCCTGAGACCTTGAATTATAGAGTTTGCAAGTGGAGTGCGGTCACCCTGAAGCATCGCCCGGAGTCGTGTCGAAAAACCGAAACCGTTCTGCTTTGAGTTGGTCTAACAAGACAAGAAATGACAAGAAGCTAGTAGCAAGGACGCTATTAGGAGGCCATCGCAAGTAGGTTGGAGGCCATCGCTACTAGGAGCAAGAAACTACTAGTAACAAAGGAGTTGAGCTTGAAGATGTTTAAAGTTTAAAGCCCGGACGCAGCCCTGGACCCTCATATGGAGGGGTCAGACCCAAATCCTCTGGAGGGTCTGGGGTTTCTCACCAATCCCGATCGGTTTGATTCGGGACCAGTTGGGCTGTGAACTCACAGAGCGTTTGGGAGAATCTGTCTAAATATCTGGACCATGCCAAACAATGCTACTCTAAGATGAGAGAAGTGAAAGGCATCGCAGCATCGAACTGATCCTCGAAGGATCAGTTAAACCATCGAGTCACGTCAGGGCTGGTCCTGCCGAGTCAGAGCTGATTTCCAGAATTCTTGGATTTGCTGTCGAGGAACCTGGCTTTAAAATATGATCACCTTGCCCAGGGGCCCAGAAAGGGGATCATACCCATAGGGAAAATCCATTTCATCACCTTAAGAGGGATTGGAGCCAATGATCTAGGCCTCGTGGCGGCAGTCCCTCATTTCGCCTAAACCCGTACCTCACGTTGCAGTACGTACCTCGGAGCACCAGCCGCCCGGTGGTTTCGGTGGGCCTTTGGAGATCACGGCCGCCGGTCGATTCCTCCGTGCTTCCTCGGTCTGTTCAGCGGGAAGACCAGTTTGGGAACGACGTGGTGTTGTAGTACCACGTCAAAAACTCTGGTTCTAAAACATTCTAAAGCATGGTGGTTCATGGATGTTCAGCTATTAATGATAATGGTGCTTGGAATCCCATCAAACTTGTCAGCGAGTTTTGAAAAAAAAGAACATGTCAAAAGCAGATGCCCAAGACTCTCAAGCTTCAGACGTCCCAGCTAGGCCCTCACCCAAGGCCCAGGCCCGCGTGACCCGCAAGACAGCATGTGGTGCTGGCGGGGGCCTTGCATCAATCCAGTCTCACAGCCGCGCTTATGCGACCCTCCGCCCTGGGAAACGACATCAGGTGATGCCTTTCTCTGTTTCAGGACATCCGCGTTCCGGTGGTTCCGCTAAAGAACGAGGTGACACACGAAAATCCCTCAAAGCAGACGCTTCTGAAGCACAATGGGAAAAAAGAACATCAAAAAGACAGGTCAAAATGCACACAAGTCCTGCACGAAGACCCAAACCCTGTTGTCTTTGGCATTCACTCAAGGAAGCCATCCATCATCTGAGTGTGATTCTTGCATGACTGTATGATACTGTATGCATACCGAAGAATAGAAAAAACAGTAAAACTACTCAGCACAACGGTCGTTTCGTCGTTGCGTCGTCCAGTTCTCGGATGCCCGGCGTGACACTCTGAAGAGGAACCTGGGCACGAAAAAGGACTTCGCTGAACTGAGTGAATTTGCCCTCTTCGCATCCTGGCTGGGCCCTAGGAGGGCACGATTTGGATGGATAATTAATCTATAGAATTATAGAATATATTGTGAATCATAACTACTTGGATCTGAATGACTGCCTTCGGCCTTCGACTGACCAACATGCTGGGCACCTTGACCACCTCCTCTGCAGCAAAGATCGGCTTGGGAAACTCCATGCAAATGTCCTGCGGCCCAAACTGACACACCAAAACCACCGGTGACTGAAAACCAAAGGCTTCCTGAAAACCACACCGAATCTTCCCTCCCATGCAGTTTCACCAAACCACGATCCCCCAACAGTTTCACGGTCTCACCCGTTTGAAAACGGTCCGTCTCGACCGACCTCGTTCCACCTCCGGTGGCGAACGAAACCACGACCATCGGTGCCTCGGGCCCTTGTTGGGCTGCCAAGCTGGACAACTTTTCATACAGGTCCCCGGAGGCCAAGGTGCCCCAAGCACCTGAGGACACGTGACAAGCTGCTGGTTGACACGTTTATTCGTGAACGAGGTGGTTGGGTTGTCTTGAATAGGGAAACCCATGGTGTGAAAGAAACCGCCAACCAAGCTAAAGCAGGTCTCGCGTCAAAAGCATCTCAAAAGCTCGTCTAGAAGCAACGGATGTTTGAGAAGAAGACCTTTGGTGGAGCTTGTTCAGTGACTGAAAGTTCATGACATTTTGCATCACCTCAAGGTTTTTACTTGACGAAAGCACTTGGATCTTGCAGTGTTCACCCGGCCTGGAAGCTGCTTAGGAGTTGAGCCATCCTCCTGCGACGGCACGACCGGTCCGTCCCGGTGGACCGGTCCACCTCCCCCAGCCGCCTCCGGAATTGATCGCGATTTCGGGGAGTCATGAGGGATTTCTGACATAAAGAAAACTCCGGAAACCGCCAGGGTTACCAGAATTATACATGAACGCTAGGGAATCAATGATGGGCGACCTATAACAATACTTATTTACTTATCTATCCAGGATAGGATCCAAAGTCCTGGCAGATCAGGTCCTTAATCACTGGGGTCAAGAATGGGCACCGCAAATCTGCGGCGGGTTGCCAGCGTTTGGGCTGTCCAAGACATGAATTGTCTTTACAGCAACAAGTGCAAATAGAGAAGTACCACTCCCATAAAAAGAAGCGGAAGTATGGCGGATGGACGGGATCTTATCAATTTAACCTCTTACCCAAAAAGTATATCACATCGACATGATGATGCACCTTGCCCTTACAACACACCACCTTTCCGTCACTGTTGCGCGGATGAAGAGAACACTGCAAGTTGGCGGGTTGCCATGTGCCCTAATTTGGACGCTATAACAGGCTTCCCTGAAGGTGATAGTTTCAGTGTAGTGGCCATGCTCACGACAAGCTATTGTTATTACCATAAGCTATTGTCCCCACGTGTCCAACCATATTCCTATGCAGACAAAAACAAAGCTTTCTCACAACTAGCCAAAAGGATGCATTTACTCACACGTGAGGACGCAGCATCAGTCCCGCAAGAGTCGTTCTTGGCCACAAGAAAAGCCGAAGCAAGAATTCAAAGGGCAATAGCCAATAGCAATGAGAGCAACAGCAAAGGCAAAAGGAGACTAGATAGCCAATCAGTAGCTCCATCAAAGCTGCCGATTGTGAATTTACCTTGCTGTGAGCATATATGAGCTTCAACAGAGCAAGAAGCCTTCTGTTGCAAAAAAAAAGGAACCAATCTAAAAGAACACGTACGCGCATTAAACCAACGCCCTTAACCTCCTCAATGCCTTCAGGGGTCTGCACTGAGAACTGCAACTTCAAAGGATAAAAACAAGCGCTACCACCTCCAACCTAATAGCAATGGCCTCCAGCCTAGTAGCGATGGCCTCCAACCTACTAGCAATGGCCTTCGACCTAGTAGCGAGAGCATGCTTTTTTTGTAACTTGTTTTTACAATTTGCACTTGCTTCTGCAAAATTCCAAAAGTGCCAAACGATGCCTAACGACGCACACCCAGCCCAACATGTTCCAAATGGACAACCGGCCGCCGAAAGAAACACCCTCCTGACTGCTGATCCTTCCAAACTTCGCTGGTTCTTGCAGATTCACCGATGGCGGGAGCGGTGTCAAGTGTCTGGCGAGAATGGAGCGAGAATGGAGCGAAAGGTTTGCAGGATTTGAAGAGAGGAATCTGCCCTTGAAGAGTGACATCAGTGACTCTTAACTCGTCTGGGACCTCCGGGCTTTGCGATTGTCCTTGTAACTTGTAATTCAGAATTCAGATCTTGAGTCTTCTGGTTGCTGTTAAGTTTCATGAGAGAACAGTTCAGTATAAATTCTTATAGCTTATATGTATTCCAGGCTCAAAATCAAACCGTTTTTCAACATACACCTGAACAGCATTTGTGTTCACCAGCATCCGTGGACGTATCTCAACCATAAAACATGTCCAGAGAGACCCAGACGAGAGTGACAAGAGCTTCTCAGTGTCAATGGTCATCGCCATCTGTGGGCTGAGGGTCATCTTCAGAACCTTGGCTTCGTGTCAGATTTATTCAACACCACGAACTTTGTGGCGTTGGGAGCTTGAACCCCAACTTCTCGAACTGGTTAATAGAATGGAGTCAAGTGAAGTGGAACAATGACATGAGGAGGAACCATGACACTTGCCTGGACCCAACATCACCCATGGAATGCGGCTCCAGCCAGCATTAACCCGAAAAGTGCCACAAAAAAAGGACGCGAACGCATCATCTTCCTAGTAAGAATCATGGAGACCAAGAGCTGCAACAACGTCCGCGACGACGTTGTGCTGCTCTGTGTTTTCTTGATCAGTAAACCTAGTGCGTGCAGGGGGGTCCAAGAACGGCGAAGAACGGCAAGCTGCTCACCGAGCTGCGGATCAGGGCAAACAGCCTTCAGGATAGCTCCACAATCCCAAGATCCGAGCGGTCAAAGGCTGCGGCCCCATGAAATCCCATGAAACAACTTTGAACTAAAACATTCCAAACTAGTAGCTTCTTGTTACTAGTAGCGATGGCCTCCAACCTACTAGCGAAATTTCATGAAATCCCATGCAAGTTTGAACTATGTTCCGAATTTTGCAGGAAATCTTGAGAGGTCTCCCTGTTTTATGAGGTCTCCCATATCAGAAAAGTTCCGAGGTCGAACTGTGCTTCAAGCCACTAGTAACTACTATGGAAACAAGTAAGGGTATCGTGCTCCAACCATGAGCGGTCGTCACCGGCTCATGCTCTAACGGCCACTGAACTCAAAGCCTCAAGGCCTGGCTCATATTGCGATCACTTGTGGGCCCAAGCACCTGTCATAACGCTACGAACGGAAAAAAGGGCATCGCGACCCGAACGGAACGATCGGACGCTACGATCGGGGCTCCTGGCCTTACTATGAACGGAGCAAAGAACGCTACTACGCCGGACTCATGTGAAATGACCGCGTAGCACCGTGCTCCGCAGCTCCGCACCACGCCCGAGCCTTCACCGAGCATCCTGAGGTGTCCCGCCACATGGAGAGCCTTCACCGATGGCTTCGCTGATCTGTTGCCGGCTGCGGATCTGAAGACCTGGGAACAGCTGAGAAGGTCCGAAGTTTCGAATCGAAGACACGTAAGCTCAGCTGGTGGTGGTGTAAGGAAAACGGAGCCTAGCTCCGGACACGATATATACCAGGTTCTTAGCTGGTTTACATACGTTCGCTAACTGGGTTGGTGTACATCATCTAGGACTGTAGGACGTCTGCAAACATCGCCCAAGCACAGAGCCTAGTTGTCTCTTTCAGGGCTGGAAAAGCCCGGACTTGTGCAGGTGTCCGTTCGTAGCCCACGTGAACGACCCTGTAACTATATTGGACTGCGCCTTTAGCTACTGTATGAAGGAGATTTCGTTGAACATCATATCAAAACAGCAGAGGGTGTGCCGCCCTGCGTGATTTTCCCCGTCTGGACTACTGTTTGTGTGCTTGTCTGATTTTTTACACACCAAACTGCTCATAGACGAGACCAAACCCAAGCTGGAAGAAACACTGAAGCAGCATCAGGACAAGCCAAAGAAGAAAACGCCGTGCGAGTATGTGCACACGATCTTATCTGCATGGAACAAATAAGGTACAATTTCTGCTAATTAAGTAATAACTCAAGTTTGATACAATTATAAGTTACAATTAAAACATATTAAAACTGATTAAAACTGTTAATTCCATCGATCTATTTGCTGCACAGGTTCTGCTGTTCAAGTTAGATGGTTCAAGTCTACAAGGCCCCATGGCCGAAATTCAAGCTGACCAAGCAGAGCCGAAGTAGAATCAAACCCAATGCGCAATGCGATGTTTTCTTTTTTCAGTTGGTTTGCCCAAGGATTCTAACATCTTCTATAGCCACATTATCCCTGCTTCGAAAAAGTTTTGACACATGCTAGCAGCTAGCACAATTTGCAACTGAGTTTGCTAGATGACGCCCTACTTCAAAATGATTACACCATCTCAAAGGGTATACACGATCCAGCAGTGACGCTTTCCACCTACTTTTCCCTCTGTGGCGACAATTCCCTGAACTGATGTTTCCAAGAGGCCGCCGCCACAGCTTGTGCCGCAGCTGCTCCAGTCACTCCACGTACCCCAGACGCAATCCGCGGAGCAGTTCAAGACATTGCAATCGATGGCCTCCTTGGATGGCGAGTCCACGCAAGGAATGGGTGGAATTTCTTCAGGTTGAGACAACTGAGTTGATTGAATCACACACACACAAACCGCCTTCTGAAAACTGGGGGGGCTCGTCTCCATGTCTATTCAAGTTTGGATTCCCAGACCACTGATGCCCTTGGAAGGTGATGAGAAAAAGAAGAGAGCTGGCCACTGTGAGCGTGCGCTTTTTTAAGGGATTCATGTATATTGTAGAAAATATAGCATAGGAGGAACAATATAAAGATGCAATAAAATTAAGAGAGCAGGTAGTCATGGGGGTGGGGGTTTTGAAAGTTGTGATTTTGTAAAGTTTTTCCTTTTTGCAAATGATATGACATTGATAGGGTTGTGAAAGTTGTTCTTTTGTAAGGTTTTGCTCCTTTTGTTCATGATATCACATTGATATGATGGTGAAATTACCTTCTGTGATGGCACATCTGGGTGGTATAGATCGCAGAAATGGATAGAAGACTGATTTCTCTCTTGACCTCTCTATCTGAAGCTGCTCCTTCATTGGGCTGATGCACCCTTATTTACAAGCTAAACGTCAAACCCAAACGCATACTGTAAAATGTTGATAATTTTGATTCATGTTGGGTGCTACCAGTAGGAAGCCTACGGCTGTGATGTTCGATGCGGGCTGGTCATACGCCAATGAAGTCATTCGTCATTGGACTCCGAACCCCACTACCAGTTTGCGTCTTCTTGGCATCGCATTCGCAACCGTCAACACGTAGGAGCAAGAAGCTACTAGTAACAAGATTAACAAGGGCATCGCTACTAGTAACAAACTATTAGGGGCTCCTGGCATCCCTACGAACGGGGCTCCGGTGTTAACAGGGTCGCAACCACCGATTTCGGTCGGGCTCTCCCCGCCGTGCCTGCGCGGCGTCCGGCGCGCACACCTCGCCCCCGTAGCCGCCCTGCACCGCGATGCCGCGGCGCCGCAGCTTCAGACCGCCGCCGCACCTGCGGAGAGCAGCGCGGGTGGGCTGAAGTGGAGGGAGTGTGTCTTTGGAAGAGCTTCTACATAGTGCCATCCAAATGCCTGAGGTCAAGTATACCGTATACCAGGGTGCTGTGAATGTTTGGTTCTTGACATGTTTTGACCCATGAGCCACAACGTGGATGATAGGCTTTTCTGCCAGGACCATACCTGGATCCGATTGGGAAGACCTTAGAATACACTGGATCCGTTGCGTTGGCCGTATCCTCTAGTGCCCCCCGAGCTTCATTGCTGATTCAACCAGTGGTAGGTCCCAGGACCTGGCGCGACCCATCCCCCAAACGCCGCCGAGGATCGGCTTAGAACAGTCGCTCCACGTTTGCCAGTCGCTCCACTGACAATCCACTGGGCAAAGCATCAAGGCACAAGCAACCTGTTAGGCGACCAGGCGGCTGAAGCGGACGGCGTCGGCTGGGCACCGAAAGCGAAAAGATACCCGGTATAGCCTGATCTTTCAGGCATCAAGCTAGTTGAACCCGTGTCACTGCAGTGCCCAAATCCAATCCGTGCAACTACGCATCTGGATGTCTCTGGTGTTGCTTCACCCAACATGGTTTCCCAAAACCTGGACATACCTGGACCTTCTACAGCTGCATAGCTTCTTGTTGGATGGTGGAAAATGACGTTGTTCAACCCCAAGTCGCTGAGTCGAAAAAGGTCGGAGGTAAACGTCGCAAGGGTGTCGAAGCTTCGCTCCGATGTGTTGCAAGTCGCTTGTGGAAGAACAGTGATGAGATGTTATGGCTGCTATGAGTTTATGGTTGAAAAACGTGTAGCCCCAAGAACAGGAGCTCATTGGATTGAAACCAGACTCTGACAGGGGCAAGGAGACAATTTCTTTGAGCTCGCTTTGGGGTAACCTTGAATATCTTGCAATGGGTATGTCACACAAAGACCATATAGTTCAGAACAGTTCTTTGATTTCTGGTTTTGGATGTTTCATTTACGTCCCTAAACCGGTGGCGTCGCGAAAAACGCGTCTCAGATCTTTCATGGCGAAGAAATGGACGCCACCTCGCGCTTCTCGCTCGCCGTCGCTCGCCGAGCGAGCCGCTCGCCAGCTCTAATAACTTGTAGTCGCCAAGCGCCCCAAAATCCGCAGATCTTGGCGCATCCGCATTTTCTCAAAAACCGCCCCGCCCGGGTCAAATCGCTCTCCCCCCCCATGCGACTCAGTGGCCGTCTCCTTCTCCTCACCCTCACAGGCACGGCCACCCCACTGGGCTGGACGTGTGCCGCGTCTCCGCAGCTGTTGGCCTCGTGTGGGGCAAGTCCCCCAGTGAGGGAAATGATGAATCGCTGTGGTAAGAAGCTATTAGGTGGAGGCCATCGCTACTAACAAGAAGCTACTAGTAGCAAGAATATAGGAACACAGCTGAAGTACTGTACGCACCATGGCCTTCAGGCCCTTCTCCCTCGCCTCGCTTTCGCTTTCTCCCTCGCCCGCCTCCACCGCAACTGTCACTGCAAGGGCCGAAGTCGCCCCAGTCGTCCCAGGCACAATCCACGGGACACTTCTGAGCATTGCACGCCTAGCTCGAGAGCGTTTCGGGCTGGAGGATGTTGCTTGTTCCAGGCGGAGAGGATGGTTTGGAGGTGGGCTACTGCTGTTTTGGGCGGACTGTTCGCTGTGGCGGTTTCGGGAGATGTTTTTCGCCACAGCGAACAGGGGGATTTGGAGTATCCCCAATCCATGGTCACTGTAAGGGTACCCCGTACCCAAGCGTAGCCAACCCATGGCAGCCCCTTGTTGGCACCAAATGGGGGGATGCCAAGGTCTGTGAAAAGAACCTGAAAAAAAAAACATATTGAAAGAGAACCTGGAAAAGAACCAGGTCTTTTAAATTAAAGAGACCTGCATTTTTCCAGCTCGAACTCCCAGCAGCTCAGCCCTGGATGGCAGATCCAGATGAGACAGGATGGTCTGGATCCAAAACACCAAATCCGTCGCTTTCCACCGAACCAACGAACCCACCGGTGGCGCCGCGATGCCTTTGCCTTTACCGAACAAGCATGTGAGGACCAAGGATTTTACCTGACTTAAAGCCAGGTCAACCATTTTTTGTAAAGGGTCTTGAAAGGCTAGGGTAATAGGGTAAAGGTTATCCATGCACTTCCTGGGTAGGGAGATGCTCAGTGCCTCTCAAAAGGAACATCTGGCCCGAGTTTCGAGGACGATGCTCAGTGCTGTGGTCGCTCAGTGCCTCTCCCGTTTCTTCGGATCGGGGGGTCGGGGGATCAGAAAGCCGTTTCGGTGAACAGTCGTCACTCGTCGATGCCGTCTGTTCCGGCAGCAACGGTTCATCGGGCCATACGTCATGGTGTTCATGGTGGTCCCCTCTCGTGGTTTCCGCGTTCGGGTCCAGACTTTCAACGACCCGACCACATGGACCCGATAAAACCACTGGGTTGGTCTTCGAAAAATGGTCGAAACCACGAGTCAATTCTCCTTGCTCGTCTGCCCGGGGGTCATTCCTAAGTTGGCGATATGTTTGGATCCACAGGTGCATCAAACCTCGAATGGGAGGATTTGAAGCAAAACAACTCGTACAAAACAACCTCGGGTGTTCTCCGCCCTGAGATTTGATTTTGAAGGAACGACATATTGACATTTTGATAGACTATCCTGACAGGTGGGAACAAGCTTGTGCACCAGCTTCCCGATAATATTTCATACCCAAACGCTCCAAACAGCCCGACTGGTCCCTCAAAGCTTAGGGATTTGAGACCCCAAACCCCTCCATATGGGGGTCCGACCCCTCCATAATATGTGGGTCCAGAGCGTCTGGGTACTATGACTAAATATGTCCATCAATTCTTTCATGCAACTGCTTTTGGACCGTTCACCCCCCAAGGGCAGATATTCTAAGGATGTAAAAGCATCCTGCAAATAAACCATCGAGGGACCCAACATGAAACTGGTGCGAATTTGCCGCTAAAACATTTGAGAAATATACCAAATCACCCTCAAATGGACCTGAGGTCAGTCAACATCTCCACCCTATGTATGTTCAATTACTTTCATATAGCCAAACATCCAGGTCATCCGTCCTTCGTTCAAATCTCCGTCGGAGACGTCGCGTCTACGGCCTCCTTTTGAAAGTTGGAGCCATCGCATGGCTTTCCACCGTACCTTTCGAGGTACGGCGACCAACCACCCAATGGACCCGGACGCATCACGACCTCGACCTGCAGGAAAATGACTTAAGTCATTGGGTGTATCCCATTACCAGTCACAGTGGATGTTCCGCTTTGGTTAGTAAAGACCTTTCTTAAACATCGTGATATGTCTTTACCGACGGTTACTGGTAATGGGCTACACCCTATATAGAACTTATATTAAGTTCTTCGTTGAAGCGAACATCACAACCAGAACCATGGATGCAAGCAGCCACGGATGTGGGACACAGGTTGGCTCAGGTTAGCACCAGACACCTGAAATGTGTGTCGATGTGTCCTTTCAGGTCTAGCCATTCAGACTCCAACACCAATCCAAACCCGTTTGCTCCAAGCGCCTCAAACTGAATCAAACCAACACCAACCTTCGGTCTCTGACCTGTCGGTCTCGGTCTCTGACCGTGACGACTCGAAGGTCTGACCTGTCGGCTACACGCCCACCGCGCCTCATTTCGTCCTTCACCGTGCGGTTGCGCGTCCGCACGCCGCCGGAGCCTCGGCGTGGCTCACGAAAGCGCACGATGACGATGACATCATGGGCTTCCAGTGATAAGGAAGAACAGTATAAACTTTAATGATTGCTTATATGATGTTCTCCCTTTTTTCTCTCTTTGAAATACAATCGCTGGAACTTTCGTTTGTGTTTCTCTTGAGATTGGTCTAAGTCCCACAAGCGTACTAGGCCTACTCGCGCCCTGTATGTCATGTTCTTTCTTGCTCTGCTGCACGGGGCTCGTGCCGCGTGTGCCTCCATCACTGCTAACTTCGAAAACGTGCAGGCACATAGCACAACCCCAAAACCACTGAAGGGCAACGATCTGCCTCTTCCTTCCGTCTTTCCTTCCATCTTTTCTTGCTCTTTGCATCTCTTTGCCCTCCTTGCTTCCTTGCCCTTTTGGTTTCTCCTTGTCTTATGCTCATGCTTCATCGTCGACTCTCTTGACCAGCTGTCTCTTCTGTCTTTCTGTTCGCTCCGAACCCGCGGCGTTCTTAAAATATCGTTTTTGTCGCTTCTTCATCTTCTTCATTTCTTGTCATTGATTTCTCTCCCCTTCTGTCCTTTTCTCCGGCTCTCCTTTTCTCCCTCTCTTTCTGGCAGGTGGCATTTGACCCTCTTGCCCAAAACAGGGAGGCCCAAAGCAGATCGGAGGGAACCGAAGGAGACAGAAGGGAACTACCATATGGTTGCTATCTTGGGGCGCAATCTGGTCACGCTGCCGGTACGACGCTGGAAATGTTAATACATGCAGGTACGACCGAAACGCACGACCGTTGCACAAACACGTGTAGCAAATTGGGCAAAAGGCCTTTTACCCTAGCCTTCCAAGACCAAGAAAAGAATGGTTGACTTGGTGGGAGTAAAACAATTAATGATTCTTTGGTAAAGACGGATCGAATCCTAGGGTCTTAAACTTCCCTAAATGCCAGGCGCTGGGCCTATAAGGTGGGTTGGGTGGGGCAAAGATGGGCGGTCAATCAGCCTCAGCCTGTGGCAGGTTCAACGTGCCAAAGACGGACCTCCACACCCCCCCCACCAAACACCGGAACCAAAGAGTTCCCACATGATCTGCCCTGGGACGAATGATATCAGTCCTTCCGGAATGAGGTCACCGGGCTGAAACCGACCGTCTGAGGGTCTCAACGACCGTCTGAGAGTCGACTTCGGAAGGACCAGTCGGCAGACCGTGACGTCCCGTGCGAACACCGTGACGTCTCGAGAACGACGCGTTGGCGCCATGGTGACACCATGGTGACATTGTGAGAGGACGCTACGTTCGGGGCTCCTGGCATCGCTACTAGGAACAAGAAGCTACGTTCGGGGCGACCCTGGCCTTACTATGAACGGAGCAAGGACGCTACGAACGGAGCATTGCGGGCATCGCGACTCGAACGGAACAAGGCCACTACGAACGGGGCGACCCTGGCCTTACTACGAACGGAGCAAGGACGCTATTGGGTTCCCTGCACACGCCTCAGTGCAATCCGGATTACGAGTTACAAGTGGGTGTGTAGCTACATCTAAGCTAGGGAGACACCGTGGCCCTGGCTGGGTAGACTGGTCTATGTTCCTCCTTCCAGGCGGGTCGTTGCCTGGGAGGTCTCCCTATGAGGTCGCTACACACCCAGTCCTCTCTTCTTGCACCAAGTGACAGGTCACTGGGCAGTTGCTCCACTGGGACCAGGTGTTGTAGACACAGTCCACAGGGCAGCTACTGGGATCACAAGCATGGCCTCCACCGCGCAGCTGCGCCGCGGGGATCGATGGTGATGGATCACGATGGATCCATGGGAAGCAGTCAGCATCTTCTCCCTCCGACCCCCATCTTCTCTCTCCTCATGTTGAAATTGGTGGGAGGAGTCTGATGAGTGTCCATTCCTAGTGATCTGACTGGTGCGACGAAAGCAGGGAATGAGGGTGGGTGACCCAACACTGTAGGTATATAACCTTAGAATCCATTCCCCCATTCTCTACTAGGCACCGGCCAGTGATGCATAGCTATCCCCAAACCTTTAAAGCTATAAGCCTGCCGTAGCCTGCGTCATCACTTTCAAAGTGCATTGGCTTCACCTCCGGCCTCGTTGCTCCAGCTCCCCGCAACGGCCGCCATGCTGTGCCTCCGAGAGAAGGGACCTGCACTTTCCGTCCGGTCCGCGCGCGCGCGCAGGTATAAGCGCTCCACCCAAGGACGTGTGCACTTGGTGATCCTGCAGATTCCGATGTTGGAGCATGTTGGAGGCAGGAGAGGCTGGATGTGTGCGGCTAGGAGCGCCGTCAGTTGAAAGAAACCGTTGCTCTTAGAGTGGGTCAGAAAAACATAGTAAAAGGATGATGGGAGCAAACGACAAAACGCTTGGCGAGAAAAGCCTGGCCCAACTATATATGTACTACAGAATGGATGTTCATCAACAGACCGCAGGGCTGAAGGGACGTAATAGGCCATAGCTGAAAAGTACAGGCAATGGCGGGCAATGAAACAAGGTATTTGCTTGGCTTCCCAGAACTAGAGGAGTGTTTGCGTTTCCCTTCCAAAAGCTTGCATCCCTCTGCCAGTCTGAACAGTCAACTTTGAGCAATCTTCACCACACAGCGACTCTACAGCAAACCAACTCTTGGGCATCCTATACATCTCCCAGACGCTCATGGACCCTCATATGGAGAGGTCAGACCCGAATCCTCTGAGGTCGGGGTAGTCTCAGGTCTCAAGAATCCCTAGCTTCCAAGTCGGGCAGTTTTCACGGAACCGATTCATCACCGGACACCGCACCGGTTCCGCGTGGCACGGCTGGCGCAGGCGGCACAACTCCAATCGCTCCAGTCGGAGACACCGCAATCCTGTAGCAGAGGGATCGGAAGGACAAGCCTTCCAGGCCAAAGAGGTTCAGTGGATTGAGAGTAGATGGCACTGTTCATGGGGGTCCATCTAACCACCATTTAGGGAATGCGCTATCTATACTCTGAAACCACTGTAAATGCTCCCAAGACCATCTGACCGCCACGGGCGAGAATGCAAAGAGACTGATCGAAGGGGTGAAACTGACTCGATCGGAGCCGTGAAACCATCGATCGTCGATTTACTGGAGGTTAGGTCTACATGTACCAAAAAGGGTGAAGGAACAAAAAACGCCGACCTTCAGACCTTCAGTGCTGTTTTCAGGCTACGCGTTTTTTGGATGTTCCTTCAAACTTCCATCCAGATGACCCTGCCAGAGTTTGGTGCGTCTTAAGAAGCATTTTGCGAGACCAGGGTGGCCGAAAATGAGACCCTACCCTACTGTTGAACGAAGAATTCCTGAAGAAATTTGGAATATCCTGCTTCTTCCGGTCGTGACCCAACTTGAGATCGGTGGTTTGGTCACAGGATTCAGAGATGATTTGTTCGGGTCACTGGTCAGTATATCTCCAAAAAGAGGTCTTTCATCATATGTCGGGGCTCAAAACAATTCAACATGGACTATGCAACCTAAACGAACTATGGACCCTCAAAGGCGGTGGAGAGGAAAACGGACGGTCCTGGAAGGTCGGGTTCGGTGCCATTTGGGGAGCGTAAGATCTATTCGTGAAGGTTAGCCGCTTGGAGCCCATGGTGTGCTCCAGGGGTGTCTGTCTTTGGGGAACTATTGGCTACCTCTTCCAAGGACCAAGGATGTCCAAGGCATGGCATCTTTCCAATCAAGCTGAGGTCTTTCCAATGGTCGGTATATCTCCAGTGCTTCAAGACCGTAAGTGAATCAAATCATGGTGCCCTCCAAAAAGACTTCCCCACTCCATCGCAGGGTCGTCTTTTGCGATGTCTTTCCTCGCCTCTGGGCAGGGTGGTCTCTCACAAGTCTGCTCGTCCGTTGACTCACTGGGATCACAGATCTGGGACCTCGAACACAGATCAGGCGCTGTCTGGTCGCAGGCCCAAGGTGCTGGTCTTTATATACAACATGATACTACAACAACAACAACAACAACAACAACAACAACAACATGTTGTGTTTGTGTTGTTGTTGTTGTTGTTGTTGTTGTTGTTGTTGTTGTTGTTGTTG
>CAXAMN010023239.1:818278-850299 GCA_963970005.1 Durusdinium trenchii | reverse complement strand
TGTTGTTGTTGTTGTTGTTGTTGTTGTTGTTGTTGTTGTTGTTGTTGTTGTTGTTGATACAACCTCCAAACCCACCAGATTCTCTGAGATATGATATGATGTCATCCAGCTTTGGATGCAAGCTCTAGAGCCCAGACCCAGACATGACCTCGGTTTTGATGGGACGTTAGACCCTTTTCGTGGATATTTGGGGTGGTCGTGTGATCCCAAGTGCAGAGTCTGCGATGTGAGTCTACGCCCCTGGAGTCCAAAACACAGAAAAAAGCGGTTGACCTGGTGTGGTAGTGCTAAAATTTTGAGTAAAACCAGGCCAGGAAGCCCAACGGAGCCTCAAAAAAGGAAGTACATGGGACTCGGGTCACTCCGTGGTCATCTTCCTCCAGGTGGCAGGATCGGGAAGTTCATCCATTCGCCCTCGCTGTTCACTTCCTTCTGCAGGTCCAGCTTCATCCAGCTGCTCCCATCAAGGCTTCCTGCACCACCCAGCACCACCCAGCTGGGCCGGTTGGAGACCCCTTTCGATGTTCCATCATACATCCAACCACCCGACCTGGGTGGTGCTGGCAGTTTTTGTTGCTTCGTCTTTGCAGCCGGTGAAACGGACTGACTGAAGTCATCTGCCCCATCTTGGCAAGATGTTCCACTGAAGAAGAAATCCTTCAGTTTCCCTGACGATGATCCCACAACACCCATCCGGATGAACCAAAACATGCGCACAACGGGATTGCGGGAATGAGAATTCACATTTAGGGTCTGGATATCTGGTGTCCAAGCACCAAAAAAGTTCGCTCGCCACACCAAACAATGAAACCGCTCACAGAAAAGCCATGCTCAGCAACGAAGGACACGTCAGTCAGTCAACCATGGAAACCCGCACGGAATTGGAGACTCTAGTGTGTTCCTTGGCAGCTTGGAATCATTTTCTCTGAGGACTATCTACAGAGTCATGTACACTCTTGATTAACAAATCCCCATAGCCATACGAAGAGGGATGATCCAATTATAAATTGTGAGTGGTGGGTTTTATGAATCAAGAGTCTACATACAAACGAGCTTAGTAATTAATAGGCTAGCATAGGTTAGCGCTAGCATACCGTGCAAAAAAAAAAAACAGATGTCAGATCTCGCAACATCTGTCCTTCGAGCACCCAATCCAGCTGCTTCGCGCGTTCACCCCGAAGGCTGTACGTCTCGACCGCGGTACTTGCTTCGAACTCATACCTTCAAGGGCGCGTGTCGCCAAGGTGGATGTGTTGTCCCGTTTGGATGAAGGCGACAGACTGATATACTGAAAACGTGTGATCAGCAGACACAGACTGACCAAGTCATAAGTCATGATCAGTGGTGTCTTTCTTCTGAAACAGATCTGGCAAAAGAACCGAACACCGGTCACTCTGTCGGACGAGCTGTCGGCTTTCCCCTTTCGAAGCCATCGGAGACCCCTGTCTCGCCACCCGACGGACCCCCCTCGGGCGGCCCAGATGCCGCAGGGACCCCGAGGAATTGGCACAAAAGCTCGGATGCCTTGGTCCGGTGGTGCGGTTCGTGCCGCGGGAGGTCTCCTGGGGTCCTAAGTCGGTTTGGGTTTGTTTGGGTTTGCGTCCATCTGGGTTCGAAGCATGAAATCAACGGTCTGGATTTTTGTGAGGTTACTGTTTACTACTGTTTACGGTAGGGTTTTGGACTACAAGACCAGGTCAATCATGGAGAGAAGGGCCCCGGCCCAGCACTCATGGCGATGACTTGACCCGGCGATCCTTTCAACAGCCGTTGATGAAGCTCTTAGGTCGTCTCGCACATTGACCTGGCCTTGTCGCTCTTTGAACGATTTGAGGGATATCCCACGCTCCAACACCTCGCAAAAAATGACACTCCTATTTCCCCGAAACACCGCCTCGACCCCTGTCGGACACCCAAAACTCAAGGTGTTGGTTCGCCTCAAGCTTCTTGCTCCAGCGCTTGCGACCGGGTGTAGCAGTCCACCTGGCAGATGGAGACGGCAAGGGTCAATAGCAGCGAATCGATCAAACCCAGCCTTGAGGTTTCAAAGTAGATGGACTTGGCACTGGCACCCTACACGTCTTTTAGATGGTTGTCCATTTAAACCACCGAAGTTGGGGATTGTGCCATCTAGTCTGAGACCAGTGTCAGTCATTACTCGCAATTCTTTATACATAGAAAACTCGTGCGACCACACTGTTTGAGGAAAAAACACTTAGCGCGTCGTTGCGATTGGTGGAAAATCATGGAAAATCTCTATTCTTCAGTGCCTCAGCCTTTTGACCAAACTTCAGGCAGCATGCAGTCTGTTTCAGGTTTAAAGCACCTTTTTGGAGCAGGATCAGTGTCCCATAGAAACCCCAGCGACAGTCAGTTCAATGTATCTGAAGACCTTGAGATTTATATGGAAAAAAAATGCCCGGCTGATCATGTCTAGGGGATAAACCACAAGAGGATGGCATATCATAGGCTCCCTCCTCATGCCATTGACTTGTTATCCCCTTTTTCCAGTTTTTCTTCCACCCCGTCCGTTGAACCTCCGCTGCAGTCCGTTGACTCCGCCGGGCGGAGAACCTGCGCAGGGCGGCCGCACCTGTCTGATCGAAGAATCGCATCTCATCGACGCACCAGCCTGGCGCCGGATTTTGCCGGATCCCCGGAGCCGGTGGTTCCGATTTGGGATGAGGATGGATGAGGTATTGGAGTGGGTTTTTCACCGAGAAGTCCAGGTCAAGACGATATTGCACCGACTGAAGTATACAGTGTATTACAGGAAGCTCCCGCTTCCTTCAGGTCTCCGAGGTCGACCGTTCTTTTGATCTTGACTCCGTACGGTACGGTATGTTGAAGACACCCAAGCAAAGGCGCCTGCGCAGGGGTCTGAACCCCTGGGAGGTCTCCCTATTTGGATACAAACCCCACAGGAGTCGGGCTTAAAAAGACATCACCTCCGCAACAAAACCCACGAGACATCACTGAACCACACCCCAACCGCCCTCGGCCAAAGACCACGCTAGAAGTACTCCCCCCACCCTTGGAGCTGGAGCCAAACATGCCCTCTGCAAAAAAATAATCATGAATCAAAATAGATTTGGAAGCACTTGGGGCCAAAAAAAGGAACTTCTATAGGTATACCAATACCAATACCAATACCTATCGTGCAAGTGAAACACAAGAAGATCTGCCATCTGGAGCAACATGGTCTTCCCAGGAAGAATTTTCCACGTCCATGATCATTTCAGAAAGTGTCCTCAAAGGTAGCCATCTGCTCACTGCAACTTGTCACACCATACCTTAATATATATATATATATCCTGCTATACCATATCCTGCTATACAATGCCCCGTCACATGATCCAATGCCCAAGATTTCTTAAAACCCATGACCCGGATTCGATTTTTCAAAGCGGAATTCACCCCAGCCGTGACCTGACCCATTCATTCGAAGCTTCGAAGCGACCGTGGCCTGCGGACTGGACGCTGTTCGCCAGGGTGTAGTAGGTGTAGCCCGGCCGCTGCAGCGCCACACTGCCGAAGCCTCCACCACGCAGCGGCTTGCCGTCGTCCCCAAAGAAAGGCGTCGTTGGTCTAGTCGGTCCCCAGTCGGGGCCCCGGTTTTTCAGAAAAGGTGAGGGATTTTTAGACCAAAAAAGGGGTTCCGACACGGGCTTCAAAAACATGTTCAATGAAAAGGGCAAGCTTTTTGGGTCATGTTTCGAGCAAGCCCTGTCACTCCAGCTGGGTACAGTGCTGGCGGAACGCGACTCTGCATCTTGGTGACTTGAAGAGTTGATGTCCACTCAGTGGGTTTGGCAGCTCGGCAAAAGAGAGCCCCGAAATGCATGTAAATGATGAGCCTGCTGGTGGGTTTGGTTCACCTGCACAATGACTGCATTTGATTCAACGTTTCTTGCACGACAAACGGATTCGGTCCTCGAGTTCACGAGATTCGGAAGAGGTTCGGGTCATCTTGAGGTGCACCAACCTCACCCATCTCAGCGGTCTTTCGTCCCCCACTTCTGTCACGCCCCACTTCTGCACGAGACCAGCACAAAATGGCTTATGGCTTATGTCTCAGATTTACCACCCAACCAGGGATGGCCTGTGGTGCAGTCATGATGTCCGGGAAGGATTGTGGACTCCTTGAAATACATGCACATGTATGAATAACTACACCCTGGAAATGGTGAATCTGCGATACAGAAGTGGAAACCCCATGAAAAACACCTGTTTGTAGAGGAAAATGATAGCCACTGTGGCTCGATTGTTCACGTCCGCTGTCAGGTTGGCGCGGAATTGTCGCTTCTGCGAATCAAGCCATGCTATGGACCAAAGTCCTTTGCTCTGTGCCATTGCTCCTGTGGCTTGTAGTTTCGTCGCCATGGTTGTTGACATGCTTCATTCTCTTCATTGAGTCTGGAAGGTTTGAGTGGCACATGGCTGACACAACCGTCAGGTTCACACTCGTCCTTCAAAGGCAAAACGGCCATGTTGGAGAAACCCCGGCAACCTCTCGACAGCAGCGATGAGATGTCAAGGGGTGAATCCATGACACAAAAGGGGTAAGTGTTCTTGGTCTGAAAATCTGCGCATCCTTTGTGGTCGCCCTCTTGTTGTTTTGGTTCCTTGCAAGATGGCTTGCCAGCCGCTGATTGCTTCACCTGATGGGATGGTGAGTGAAGGCGAGTTGTGGACGTAAGGCGAATGAAAAAGAGTTGCTGTTCAGCTTGAAGACAAATATCGTGTGGTTGAGCTTAAGCTGACTGTTCTTTGTCTAGGGATGCATTGGATGAATAGCCAAGGGTCATTGGCGATGTGTCATTCTGCAAGTTTCAAGCACCTCACCTATATGTATGGGCCATTCACTGGGTATTAGAGGTGAACAGCCGATTCTTCTGTGCACGCCGAGCGCCAAGTTTGAGCGCCAACCGTGCATCTTTCGGGGGAAACTGTCCACTTCCAGAACGAATTTCTGGAGATCTTCCAGAAAACTTCCAAGATTATTTCTGGAGATGTGTTTTTTCTGGATTATTTCTGGAAGAAGTAATCTGGAGATCTTTCTGGAGATGTGGTGTTCTTCCAAGATGATTTCAAGATCTATCACAGAACTCCTGACCCAAAGTACCCTCACTAGCCGGGGGCCTTGCTCTGAGGCTGTGCTCCAGGAGGTCCCATCGGACTCTCGCAGTTCTTGTAGCGCTTGGCGGCTAAGCTTCTGGTCATTCGAGAGGGCATAAATCATGCCACCACCAAGCATCACCTAGGCAGGTAGAGCCGTAGAGCCCTTCCCTGTGCGATTGAAACAGAGGTACCTCAAAAATCGGAAAAAAGGGTACAAAATACCATTTGCGAAACCAGTTTTGAAGTCATTCACCTCCCTTCTACTATCTTCCACTGCAGGTAGCTTTATGGTTACCGTAGGATAATAGGTCGGTGAAGTACCTCCATCAACCCCAGCAAGTCACCTTCCAAGCAAGCCAGCAAGCCATCGACGTCACCACCCAGCACCATTCGGCCATCAACTCCCCAAAACACCACTTCGGCCATCTGAACCTCCTTGATGCCACCTCCTCCCCTTTGAGGCAGCATCCGAACCTCGCCCGCCTCGTTCCCTCGTACTTCAGCACGCCCCAAACCCCCTCACACCCGGACCCGAGACCCGTTTCGAGCTTCCGCACAGCGATCCCTGAACAACCCAGGTCACCGCGATCCAATCGTTGGAAGTCGAGGAAGAGCTTAGTGACCAGCCACCTGCAGGTGAAGTCAACTGATCACCGCCTGGCCTACCTGTTAGAAGCTGTTTAGGGTGGATGCCGGGGGGCGTCTAACTGTGCCCACTGACAAAACCAGTTGGAACCCGAGGATCTGGAGCCTGAAAGTGTTGCAAATGAGAAGCCATGCCCAAGCCGAAGGGATCAAATGCAGAAGCCTCCGTGCCAGGTCACCCATTCTAGAAGATTGAATCACTAAGAGTAGCAACCCTTCGCAAAGTTCTGTGCATGTGTCGACCAATGTGTCGATGAATCGCACCCGAGCGATAGGAACAAAACCAAACCGATTAATGGATGTTCCTTGGGCGGTTTCAGCTTGTTCTAATGGCAAACCTAGAAGCGATGGCCTCCAAGCTACTAGCGACGGCCTCCAACCTAGTTTATATTAAACCAATTTGAGGTCACATGAGGTCACTGGCTCAATCAGCTGAACAAAACACTGCTGTCTTTCATTCTCAAGCCAGGTTTCTGTTGCTTCCTGCCTTCCCGAACAAAAAACCTCCTGGCCCTGATCGAGGACACCAGATCTCGCATAGATCTCGCTTCACCCGAGTCAGCCGCACCGCTCGCCGCACCGCTCCAACGATCTCATAAATAAAATAAATTCGGCCGGGTAACGGAAACGAAAAATATACAGGATGAGACGATATATATAGGCACTGGATGAGACGATATAAGCGATCAGATCCTCATGGTTGTGCCCATAGTATAAACTGTCCATGGTCCTTCACCAAGTCCATTCCCACCGATGTAGAAGCACGGAACCTTCACGTCCGAACGAACCTCTTTGTGACGCTACGGCATTACCACTAGTAGCGTCCGAAGCTACTAGTAACAAGGGCATCGCTACTTGTAACAAGGGCATTACTGCTACTAGTAACAAGGACATTACTACCAGAACATTCTGACTCACTGGAAGTGGACAATGGTCACTTGGAAGACTACCTTCCTCTACAAACACGTGGTTTTCCACTTCCATGTTAGTGAGTCAGAGTGTAGCTAGACGCTACTAGGGCAAGCGATGCAGTACCTCCGCTTCACGCATGTGTTCTTCGCTCTCGCCTTCGCTCTTGGCTTGGTAGATGCGCTTGTCCACGCCAACTCCTTTGGCGGTCGCACCGCCCGCGGACAGTCGGTGGCCGACGGACTTCGTCGGTTGCTGTAGAGATAAAGCACGAGAACGGGGCTCCCTTGAACGACACATCCCCATATGAAACATCGTTTTAAAGTGTTCAATCACAAAAAAACTCGTGGGTCGACATCCCGAACTGATCAGAACTGTGTGGATGAGTAAATGCTGAAGCTGCTTCGAGTGCGAAGCCTTCATGTTTGAGGCTACAGCTGATGTGGCAGCCAATGATTTGGAACTTCAGCAGAGGCTCATGCTAGAAAAGCTGGCTCCTCTTTGTTGCAGGTGGTTGTGATTACAGTGATTACTGGGGATCTGTTGCAAAGTTGCCTGGAGAGTCACTTACAGTACTTGACTTGATCTTCCTCTTTCTGTTGGCTGCAACATAGTAGTGAGCCAGTGTTCCCTTGTTCGGGGGAGAAAACAACCCCATGTCCATCCAAAACCGAACGATTGCTGGGAACAGCTGTGGAAAGCCGATTGGAGTATGGAAAAAGTGCCTCCTGGCCCTATACAAACATCAAGTGGAACTATCAACAGTTGAACTATCACCGGCGTTCCGGCAAACCACAAAAATCCTCCTTCGGAGGCAACAGTTCCTGCAGTTCCTGATGCCCTAGATTCATCTCATGCGGTGCGCATTGCGCATCTCATGCGGTGCGCATGCGTGACTTGGGCCTGGCTACTTGCACCCGGGGAAGATTAACATGGAACTTCCTGAGTCCATGGTACCCGGGGTCGTCTGACTGCTTTCCTCGTCTGCTGCACGGTCCAACCCTGCAGGAGTGGTTTTGTTCTGCAGGCTGCTTGATCCCATGGACCGGCCGGGTCGGCTGTCGCAATTGGAAGTGGTTGATCCTGCTTTTCGGAATCCAAACCATTCAAGATAGATCAAAGATTCATCCCATCCAAGCAATCTAAACATGTTTCATCATCGGACATCCAAACAATCGGTTGCACAATCCATGAAATCCTCCTATATGAAAATGTGGATGTCTCGGATTTCATGGTCGTCGGTTACTAGGGGCCATGGACCACGCCTTGCTTTTTTTCCCACGTCACCATGGATGTTCGTTCCAATCATACTGTAGATCAATTGAATCAAGAGTCGTTTCAAAATTTGGAATCAAGAGTCTGAAAAATCAGCTGTAGTGAACAAACGCATAAATTGAATCAAAAAAGACAGCTTCCGTCCAGATTGCCTGCTTTGTGTGGCCGAGGCCCGGTGGCCACGAAACAAAACCACCTGCCTCCACCTGCCAGACCAAGCATCCATAGACCATCCCGCCCGCCACAGCGACCTGCCCAGGCAGGCGGTTCACCAAATCGATTTTAAAGGAAAGATACCGAACCTGAGCGACATCCAAAACGCCCTGTTTTTGGAGGAAAATGCTCTTCCAAGGGGCCATGCCATCCACTTCCATGTTAGTTAGTTCCAGGGAGTGTAGGTTTAAGAATCAACCCTTCGCGTCAGACAGCACGTCGGTTCATCGGAGAGTCGCTGCGACGGTGCGCGATTGTCTTAAACTTAAGCACGTTCAGCGCGATCCAAGATGATGAAGACCAGCAAACCCTTCACAGTTGTCTCTCATAATCCAAAGCGACATATGGATGCTATCGCTATGGATGCTGTAAGGAAGCTGTATGGGTTGGCGAATGTTCGGTACATCCCACTACCAGTAACAAACAGTGGATGATGATGTTCTTAGGTTGCAGGCCTTGTTGAAAATCATGAGGTAAAACGATTACCGACGGGTGGCTCAGTAAGGGGACAGACCCAAGATATGGGTTTCAAGCCCCAACCATGGGTCAGGTGGCTTGTCTGAGGAAACCTCACAACAACGAGTGAGATTGCAAGGCATTTTCATCGGAAGACCCTATGGCCCCCCAATGGGTAGACACGGCTATTCCCTCTTTTTTGAGGGGGTCGTTGCCTGGGAGGTCTCCCAGTTTGAGCCACACACACCCACGTGTACGTTCAACTGAACATGGATCACCTCATCGTCCCCAAAAACAACTTTCAAACGTTTGCCTTGGAGGACGTCTGCCTACGCCAGCCACTTGGGGATTTCGGAGTGATGTAAGCCTTCTGGAGAGAACATGACGACATACCCTTCAGTCAACAACTCAACTGCCCCTTCTTTTCTAACCACCAACATTCTGCTAAAATCAATCACAAACTTTAACCTCAATGAGTGAAGGATCAACAAAAACAAACAAAAAAGCACACACACCTTCCTTCCTTCCTTCCTTGATCCATATTCATCGCCCAGAAAAGATCTCGATGGAATTCGACATTGTATACATCGCCTGCAGGAAGAGCCGCTCATCAAAAAGCTTCCAGGAACTGTTGGGTGACATGGAAGAAAAGCTCTGCCAAAAGAGCTTGCCCTCGACGCCTGGTCGATGTCTGGAATCCGTTTCGTGGAAGACTTGACTCAATGAGAACTGGCCAAGTGATATAGTGATATAGTCTTGAACAAATGAGATGGTCGAGCACAAGAAGCAGCAACGGCCCCAGAATATCTAAAATTGAAGGATGCTCGTGCTCGTCAGTTTCATCTGTTCATAAGTTCCCAACATCGAATCTAACAATGGTCTATTTGTGGGAGTCCTGGTTTAGACGCATCTATGTCTTTGTACCCCCCGGCTGCGTTAAAGACGAGTGATTGTTGTTCTTCCGCATGACCAAAACCCGAGAGATCAAGGTGATCAAAAGTGTCAAAAGACCCATTGGTAAATCACGACCACCCTAAAATGCATCCTGAAAACCCTGAATGGCATTTTGTAGATGCAAATGGTCTCCATGTATAGACTGTATAGAGATCCATTGACCTATCCTAAAACCACTTGGCCTGGGGGAAACATGCTTCGGCCCTTCATGAGGCTCTGACAGAAAAAGGATTGCAAAGGAAGAAAAAGAGTCGGAATAACTTGTCTGGGCACTCAGGAGTCATGCTGTGACACATGCAACTGGTTTAGTCCCCGCTCCGAAGTCCTCAGAATATGGCAAGCACGACTCAGGTGTGTGTAACCAACCAAACAGTGTAGGATTCCGGAAACGATGGGAAGTCCCTCCCGTAAGCACAACGAGCCAACGAAGTTTTGCCATGGCGCTGAGCCCATAGGCTACTTCTTCACCTGAATGGCGGCCATGGGGCTAGTGAGGCTAGTGAAGATTCCCGATCATGATTGACACGTCTCTCTAGGTGCCAAGGACAGTCCAAAAAGGGTGGAGTGAGTGCCAATGTAAATTGTTGATGAAAAAGAACTCCATCTGGAGAGGCTTTACGATCCATGTTTGCGGTGTATGATGCTTAATTGCTCAACAGAATCAACCGTCTACAGGAAAAACTCCGCGATATGGAACAGGTGTCATCAACCTTTGACTGGACGTTCTGCTGGTACCCATCGGATAGGCGCACTCCGTAGTGAGCACTACACAGCGAATGCACCTACCGACAAAGGCTCTTGTGAAGATTTTACGTGTTCCACGCCCCACTGCTGACGACCTGTCAGCCAGCACTGGCCATCTGTCAGTGTCCAATCGTGTCATTTTCCTCCAGGTCCCAACATTCCCACTAGCACCGAAGTAGACGACGAATGCCCACGCTCATCGAAGTGAAGTAGACGGGACGGGGTAAAAACAACGTACCAAGTCCTGCCCGAAAACAGGAAGTCCTCAGACAACATCCGTCGCCACCAATGTTCCAATTTCTAAAAAACATCTCCAAGGCACTCCCTCCAATGGCCAGTTGTTTCCACTCCTCGCCCCAGGCCCACACGGTCCAGTCCTCACTGCTGTTGCTGAAGCTCCTGGCGCTTCGTTCTGAATTCGCTACCGTGCGAGTGCCGACTGAGCGAGATCAGCGAGATCAGCAGCGAGATCGTACAAGTTGTCTTGATTGAAAGGTTGTGCATGTCCATTCTTGTAAATAGCACCTGCTTGCCTACAGACTCAAGCCGCTCCAAATGTAATGTATGCCTGTAATGGTGTAGCAACTTGCAGTCCCTCAAAAGCAAGTGGCCAAAGTTGTAAAGTGGTCTAGCGCGGATCTAGCGCACTCCTCCGCCAGTGCCTCAGGCCACCAAACGGCGGTGGCACTCGTGGACTTGGCTTGCCGGAATCGAAACAGTTGTCTCTTGATGTCTCTTGTGTATATATATATATATATATACATATACATTGGCAATTAAAAGCAGTAGAAGCATCCTCTTGGGCGTGTATGGTGTGGGCGTGGGTCGGTCGAAAGCAAATGTGCGCGGTGTCAGCGACTGAGTCCGGTGTCCGACCGAATCCAGAGACGGAGCTTTTTACCCGATCGAGGTCTCAAAACAGCCCCCAGTAGTGTGGGGTTTTTAGATACCCCTTAGCCCCTTAACCTCTAATCTAAGAGGTGATATATATGTATATATATACCTGGAAACCCAAACAACCAGAAACAAATGGTATATATAACATATATATATATAATCTCTATATTTAAATAGACACCTCGAACCGGTCCGAAGGTCCTGGGACTCGTCCGGTATCAAACGTCCGTCTCGTCGTGACAGTGATCGTCTGGTCCGTCTCCTCTTCAGGATCTTCTTCTCCGAGATACCTCAGTGACAGTGGGACAGGCATCCGAAGACAGGTGGGAGACAGACAGGCGCAAGTCGGACAGAAGTGGACGACGACAAACGTCGGAAGTGGAAGTGATGAAACGAACGGTGTGCATGGGATCTTGCGACAACAAAGCCGTGTTGTGGAGGGGGAAGTCTCAAACCATCTTCAGTGGTGAACATCGAGAGTAGATAGGATCCCAACTCTTTTCCAAAACACCCAGATTCAAGTCAAGTGCGCTACAGCAACCCACCGCAGAATCTCCCAGATCCACTGCCGAACGGAGTCCCACTTGGGCTCCCGAGAGTTTTCGTCCATTCGGGGGTGCCCCCCCGAACGGTGTCAATCGATCCTTGTGCTTCTTGTTCCTAATAGCGAACCTTGCTCCGCTCGTAGTAAGGTCAGGGTCGCCCCGTTCGTAGCGTCCGTGCTCCGTAGCGATGCCAGGAGCCCCTAATAGCTTCTTGTTCCCAACAATCTTTTGCCATGGACATCCATGTCTGGGAATTCCAGTGGCGCCAGAAGGAACCAATCACCACCAATACCAATCTTCTTGAATGTTACATCGTCACCTGCCTGGCCTGCCGTTTCTCTCGTTTCCCAGAAGGTCCACACTTCCTGGCAATTATTATCAAACTCTGGAGTTCACCACCTGTTTGGTCTTTGAATTCAAAGTGCTCGTCCGAACTCGCGGGATTTGCTAGCGTCGACGCGACGAGGTGGACGGGCCCGTCTTCCCCGCGCCGCTGCGCCGCTGCACCGCTGCGCCCGAGTGGCCATAAAGTGTCCCACCTGAGGAGGAGAGAGGGGCGACAGACAGAAAAGAAGAAGTTGTTCGACCAACGGTTCCTGTCTGACCCAGGTTTGGACCCCTGAAAAACCCCCTCTGACCCTAGTCAAAGCAATCAAACCTGGTCCCGGTTTCCCCTCGGGTAAGACTTGTGTTTGGGGATGATCAACTGGAAGTGAAATGAGGTCCAACTGACCCAAGTCACGTTCAACCGAGAAAAAGAACACCGCTCACACATCCAAAGTCCAGAAGTGCGGTCCGGTAGGGGTCTGGGAGAAGAAAACAAGGACCCTGAGTGACCTCAGTGCGGTCTCTTAGAGGGTTGATCTCAGGACAGTCGCTTTGGCCCCAAGGACCGACACCCAAAGACCGGCTTCGGCACGGAGAACGGTGCGCCGTTCAGTTCGGGTGTTCGGTGTTCGGTGTTCGGAGCCGATGCTTGGGCCGATGCTGGGGTCGAAAAGAAAAAGAACGCGGATGGATGTTCCAATCGTTACGGGTCTTTTTTTTAAATGGTGGACGTTGCGTCCTTTTAGTGTGGTTCCTTTTGTTCTTGAAAGGGAATGGATCCAAACAACTCTCCATTTGCTTTGGCGAAACAGCCAGCCACCAACGAAACTGTGCCATTCCGCCATGAAATTCCTTAATCTACCAGACTGTGGATCTCTGACCTGTGTGATGACCTAGTCCCCTTACACACCGAACACTCAACAGTCTGAAAGATCGTGACGGGCACCGTGGGCCGAGTGAGTACGGCCGCCAGGCCAAACGACACCGACCGCTGGGACAGGCATAGTTACTGCGAAGGGTGGTTGACCGGTCAATGAAGGTCCTTGAAAACCAGTAGGGGTCAATGACCTATCCAGTAGGGGTCATTGTCCCAGGGTCAATGAGTTCTTCCATATCCCAGTCCGACCGACTTAAGTCAGACCGACTTGAAAACCCCCCACCCTCCGAGTTTGAGATCCAGCCGTTCGGTTCGGTCTGTTTTCGGTTCAGTCGACCGGGTTTCGGTCCTTCCTCCGGAACTCAGCGGTCCACGCAGGCGATGCAGACATGAGAAGACATGACAGGATATGACAGGTACCCCGAAACCACACCGGTCGACCGATCAATCGCGTAGACGTTTCGTCCGTGAATCGTTTCACCCCGAACACATGGAGCAAGGCGCACCCCCAAAACACAGGCGCCGGCCCGGTGCAGTCTGAGCTACGATAAGGCAGCACTTGCGTCCAATTTCTTTCCTGAGATGAGCATTCAAGGCACGTTCCTCTTACAGAATTGGTGAGTTGTACCAGCACCACCCAGGTCGGCTGGTTATTGGAGGGTAAAGTCAGTACAGTAGGTAGGAGGGTCTACAAACCACCTGAACTGGGTGGTTGTTTCTTATTTTTTTTGGGTGATGCATTCAATTCCCCTTTCGATGTGAGCTTGCCGTCCCCCTAGGTTCTTGACACCTCAGAGTCCTCGAGTCCAACAGAGTTGAAGTAGGATACTGTCATTACAGTCTCTCGATGCGGTTGATTCTTCCGAAGAGCCCCTTGGGATGAAAGCACGAAGCACACGTCAACAACATCAAAAACACCCGGGACACACGAAGCACACGAAGCACCAAAGCAACTGAGTGGCGCTTCCAATCTGCAACCAAGCAGAAGGGGTGAGGTCCTTGAGATTCTGCTGATGCAGCCTTCTATCCTGAAGCACGGAAAGCTGTCTGTTTTTGGACCTCCTGGCTTCAGAACTCTCGGAAAGCAGATGCCGGAACATTTGTGGAAACTGTGCTGTCCCTCGACAGCAGCTAGTCTTCCCTTTTCGTCCGATTCTGAGATCTCAGTAGACACCTCGGAAGAAGAGCCAACTGAAGGAAAACTCCGCAGTCACCATTGCCCTTCAGGATGTGGTTCTTGAGACCCCCCCAGACTTCGATCTTCGTAGAAAAACCACCAATCTTCGCCTTCAGGTTAAGACAAGGAGCCACTGAAATGGCATAGATGACATCTCCACCTGAGTGCAGTTCGGAGCCCACGGGCTCCGGCGAGTTCGCCGCTTGGCCGCGCCACGAGCCACGTGGCCGCTCTTGCTCTGTCCGCTATGGCACCCCGAGAAAGTGCTGGAAGCGGTGGCCAGGTGCCAAGGTGGTCATCCTTTTGGTGCCCAGGTTTGGGAGATGCAGTTCAAACGACGGGAGACATCATCCATTTGTGGAAAACCTCCACATCACCGTCCCACATCTTTTGTGTTTCACTACACTGCTACACCTGGCCTTTTCTTCCCGCTTGTGATCTGTGACTTTTCGTGAATCACTCATCGCCGATTCGGCGATCGAACGGGTTTCGACGACTCATCGCCGAACGGGTGCTCGTTTTCTGCCTCCAGACAGAACACATATCTTCCATGCGAACTCGTGAACAGTTCATGAGGATATGAACTAACTAGTTCCTCTTAATAGGGTCTTAAACAGGATCTTTTTTCTGAAGGGAGAAAAGGGCTCAAGGGTCCAACCGAGAAAGCCCAAGGCGCTGATCACAATGCTCTCCAAAGCGATGGACTCCTCGATGCAGGCGAGACATACTGCAGCCACAAAATCAGCGGATGATGATTTTCTGGGCTTCGTGATCATTGTTCACCGACTGTGACTGTTGGACACACCGTACGAATTCTCGAACGCACTGACAGAGTCCCAACCATGCCGTTTAGGGTTGGCAAGGGTCGCTTGGAAACTTCATGCACGTGTTGAAAAAATGACGAGTCAATTCGGTGCGATGTAGACCTCTTCAGAATCCAATCAAGAAAAAGTCTGATTTCGGACCGACACCTGCATATAGTGAAGTACAATCTTTGCCCAAACCTGGATCAACACATCAACGCACGAACGCGTGAACGATACGGGAACTCGTCATTGGCCCTTGCGGCAGGTGCTTTGTTTGCGTGGAAAACAGACGACTTGACTGGTGAAGATGTCGCGAAACTCGCGCATTTTCTCGCCCAGTTCCCAAGAACTGGGCCAGATCCCTGCGAGAGACCCTCCCCGGAAATCAGCTCCGATTTCAGATCACCAAGTGGTTGGCGGTTGGCAAGCCTAGGAGAAAAAACTGTGGTTTTTCCATAGACCGAATGCATCCGGTTTAGTCACCCAACTGCTCCAAGGGAAAGATAGTCTCAAACTGCTTACCAAAACCTTGCGAAGATCAAACCTGCAGCTGATGGATCAGTTCTCTTTGCCTCATGAGAACTGTGTTTTCCATGCCCATGCCCTCTGCAAGCTCTTACTCTCTGCACCTAATGACACCTTCTCCTTTGACCTCCTAAAGATGACCTTCCCAAATAGAAAAAAAGCATCTCAACACCCTGGGCTATGGGAGACAGAGATAGACCACCAACCCTACCACCAACCCCAAGATCGACCAAGAAGCGCCCAGAAAGACCTTCTCCCAGGCAGTACCTGAACTCCACCTCATTCCGCGCGAATGTGCACCGGTCAAGTCGCACCCGAACGCGCGAGGCGAGCGGAAGTCACGTCGCGGTGATGTCTTCGTCAAGTCACGGTGTGCATCCTGGGCAAAATTCAGAATCCAGCGGAGCCCACGATCCATCTACGGAACGCTTCAGACTCCCATTGGTAGCTTGGAGGGCTAGCCGTGTCCAGTTTTGCGGGACACGAAGTTGACCAATGGATGAGAATAGACACCTCTGGGAGATTTCGGCTGGAAAGTCGTCCTTTTTGCAGGACCAGGGCGGTTTTCTAGTTATGCTCCCTGAGACCAACTGGCCGTGCAAGTCATGGTGTGTTTCATCATCTGCGACTAACCGTTACTAACCACGGTGGCATGGCCGGCGTTTCAGGCAGCGAGACCCTCCCGACAGGTTCTTGGGTCGCACCAACCTCAAATTAGAGTGACACTCTCAAGTGGATAGACGGGTTGGGCATGTTGGTCTGGCGAATGGCAAATGTGTTGTACAATATAACTTGATGAATCTTGATGATCTCTTGACGTTGGAATTCCTTCGTGGATGGGCTTTGAGCCGCGTTTGGATCCTTCACCGGACGATGTGACGCCGGGAAAACAGGAGGTTCCGTGACTTTCAAGTGGGCGGGTTCTTTAAAACTGACACAAGACCAGACCTCTCATCAAGGCCCTTCAACAAGTGTTCACCTGCCATTTGCTGAAGGGCAACCAGTGGTGAAAGCCATGTGCTGAAGGGCAACTGACTTTTCTCAACCGACTTAGCTCTTTTCACTGTTTCAAAACTGACCTTTTTCTACCTGTTCTTGTTTCGTAGGTGTGCCCCAATCCCCTCAAAAAGGTGACCTGCAGGTGATCCACACGTATGATAAAGTATGATAAAGTCCTCTTTCTTGCCGTGCCACAGGCTGGCACTCTGCCGGTAGAGCTCCGAATTCTTCACTGCATAGACCACGTCGCCGCCCTCCTTGGTTTCGAGGCCGCGGGAGCCTGGGCGGAGGAAGGAAGCACGCGAGCCGAGCGGAAGCAAGTCATACGAGTCATCTAGTCTCCGAAACAAAAAGAAACAACGTATCACAGAAAGAAGGAAACAAGAATGGTCCTAACGCCACGAAAAGGCTTCAGTGCGCAAGAGACTTCGAGAGCGGACCTGAGGTGGAACTGAGGGTGAAGAAGGTAACCTTATGAGACTGGGGTGCAAAGATCAACGAACGCACTTCATCGGATTGGCTTCTAGATCTGTCCATTCTCCAGGTCTTCTGTTAAGGCTTCAGTTAAAGCATGTTAAGGCTGTTAAAGGCTCCATGTCAGGAGTACCTGCATTTGTCAGCCTTACACGTCTGCGGTCCATAGACCACCCGCCTTTCTGAACCCATCGTGGGTTCGCCAAAACCCACGCGGACCCACGCGGTTTCGCCTGGACGTGTCATGATCGGAAGCGCTTCGTCGGCCGCGGACCCGCCGCTCGGTGCGTCGAGTCGTTCGTCCCGACCGAGCGGCGCTGTTTCTTCGCCTCGCCGCAACTGGCAGAGCAGGCGCTCCAGGTCGACCAATCACCCCAGCCACAACCTGTCCAAACGAGGACGTCGACGGATCGGGGAGCTTGTTGATCCGGACTACAGAGGAACGAACAAGCCATCTGCGCTCGTTGAAGGGCGGGTCATGGCACCTCGCTTCGCTCCCTTCGCTCGGCTGGAACGAAAACCCAGGTGGAGATGTGTCCAGAAGTCTGTTCCTTTTCCTCGTGTGAAGTAGGGGGTACTGGCTGGGGGTCCACCCCCTTGATCCTGTAGACATTCCCACGGGGATTCATTTTCTATGGTCAACCGGTCTGCCATGGCCGCTATGCGACCTGCATGAAAACCACCACATCTGGCATGGACGAACGAGAGTCTGCCGGGCGAACGTGCTGTCCGGATGCGCGCATGAGGGGTTCTGAATGGGACTTCGGCATGTCTTGTCTTCACTCCCAAAGGAAAACGGACATTGAGAAGATGGCATACTTTCCAGCATAGGGGTTTCCTCTCTTGCGCAATGAAATGGGATGGTTCTGGTGAACCTCAGAGTTCTCCTACCAACCAACCAACCAACCAACTGCTGGTGAAATTGGCAGTCGAAGAAACGCTTCAACCTACTTCCGACTCGAAACCAAAACCCACTGGCAACCACCCCATCAGACCCGAAATCGACCCGATGCACAGCTTCACAGCCGGTCCGCCATTCAAAGCGCTGGTCGATTGCACTTGCTCCGCTTTCTCTTCGCCTCGCTTGGCGCAATCCGGAGGCAATCCACTCGCCTTCTTTTCTGGCAGTTTGCTTGAACAATTCAAAACCCCACTCCGAGTGGTACTTCTTAAGCCCAAGAAGTACTTCTTAACCCCAAGAGTGATACTTCTTCTGGCATGTTTGATACTTCTTAAGCCCAACACGTGACCAAGACTGTAGTATCTTCTTATGATGGTCCATTGGTCAGTCCGTGAGTTGAAGGACTTCTGTTGACCAGTTGACCAGCTACGGTCTCTGCTCCGCCAGGGCTTCATATCCTCCATTTGTTTCTCCTTTTTTAGAGGCGCGAAGTGCAAAATAGCAATCGCTCTGCTCTTCTTTCTGCCGTTGTCCCCCATCCCTTGGGCCTGGTACGGCCCACAAAAAGGAGGGGTTCCCTTTCTCTCTGCACGTATAATATACCAGGGTCATCCTGGACATGGGTGTCCTGGCTAGACTACCCTACCTTACGTAAACAGGCCTCCAGACAGGGCACCCAGACAGAAAGTGTACAGTGTTGGGTCGGTGAGAAACAGGTCTCCGACGAGTCCGAGACGTTGCCGACCGAGAGAACGACCAGACGGGGCGGGGGGGGTGAGACACCATGGCACCGTGCTGCGAAAAGTCTTCGGTGTTTTCGGCCAGACGGGAGAACATGGAGGTTCCCATGTTCACGCCCGGTTGGTAGCGGAACATCGTCGGACCTGGTCTGGTCCATGCGGGTCTTCCGGGTGGAACCGGTCTCGGGATGTATCACCCTGGAGGACGAGACGTGCAAGTATCGGCGAGGCCAGTACAGGCGAGTGCGAGTTACGGATGAAGGAGAACACGTGGGTGTTGGTTGGCGGGACATACGTCCCAACGATTGGACCATGTCGTCGAATGTCGTAGTAGGGACCTCATACTGATATGGACTTGTTCAGCTGCTGAGATAGGTAATTTGGGTGTATCTTGATGTGACCCTTGGGCTTCCCCTGCATGTCCGCCCTTTTTGGAAGAGACAAGCCGACAAGACGTTCACCAAGCAAAAGCCGCAAAAGCGGCTTGATGGTCAGGGAAGGCTGGATCTGATGCAGGTGACCCAAACCATCCTAAACCTAAGAAACTGCAGACAGGGGAGACCCTGCGCTGGCAGAAAGACGGAACACGTCAGCGTGGTTTTGTTAGGACCTCTTCCTGGACCTTGAAAGGGATGCGAAAAATGTAGATCCACAAGTGGTGTAGGGTTGTCTATTGGAGACCCTTGAAAGGTGGGGGGTGTCCTGTGGGGAAACTCGAAAGTTACTGTGACTTGACTGAAGTCTATCGGTTAACACTGGTCACTCTTGACCATTGCCCCCCTCCTTTGTAACAAATGAATTGCCTCATGAAGGCCTGTTGCATTCCTATAAGATGAATCCATGGGCGTAGTGGATTCAAACAGTGAATAAAAACACACAAACACGCCGAGGTCTTCGCTGAGGTCTTCAGAGAAGACCCTCTGAGAAAAATAGATATGGAATGTTGCTGCTGGTGGGAGAGGAGTTTAACCTTGCCATCAATCACCTTTATTACGAAGAAGAATCTCTGATTAAAAAGCAACAAGCCTTTGGTCTGTTTCTTGCGAATGGATGACGGTGGAAGATGACCGTTTCCCATGCGTTCGCCCTCAATTACACCAGCCTCCCACCAACAACGTGTGCCGACGGTGGCCCGTGCGCCCACCTTCGAGGAAGAGGTCTCCATCACTCTGAACGCCCACGTCCAGCAGAGCACCTTGACTGCCACACGGAGAAAAGAGAATTGCTTCTTGTTTGTGGGAGTTCACCAGGGTGGCAAATGTCAACGTATGTAGGTTGAAATATATATATATATTATGTTTATTAAAAAAAGAAAAACTTTCATATGGTAAGGCCAGAATCCGTGATTTAAAAAAGTCAAAAAAAAGTCCAACTGGAAAAGTCAAAGTCAAAAAAAATCAAATTGAAAAGTGGAAAAAAAAAGGTTTAAAAAAAAAAGAAGTCGAAAAAACAATCAAAAAAGATCAACCATAGACCACAGCTCGAAAAAGTCAAAAAAAAAATCAAAAAAAGTCGAAAAAAAATTAAAAAAAGTCAAACAAAAGTCAAAAAAAGGTCAAAACTGTGGCTCCTCGCCTTGGCGGATTACTGGAGTCAAGAAAAGTCAAAAAAAAAAATTGTCAAAAAAAAGTCAAAAAACAGTCAACCGTAGACCACAGCTCGAAAAAGTCAACAAAAAAAAGTCAAAAAAGGCAGTCGAAAAAAATACAATTTTAAAAAAAAGTCGAAAAAAAAACAGTCAAAAAAGTAAAAAACAAATCGAAAAAAAGTCAAAAAAAGTCGAAAACATGTCGAAAACGGTCGGATCTGGGCAAATTGACTGTTTTTTGACTTTCTGAAATTTGCTGATTTGACTTTTTTTGACTTTGACTTTTGGGATTGACTTTTTTTGACTTTTTTTTAACTTTAGAAAACAGGCTCTTTCCAATGAAAGTTGTTTAAAATATTATGTAGTATATAGGTGCTACATGTGTTTGGTTCTTGGCTTCGTCTATATAGTTTAGATCTACTCGTAAGGTTCTTCCGCAAGATTTACTTATCCCAGTGGACGAGCCATCCACATCAATGCCACTGCTGAATTGTCTTACTGCATTTCCAGTATTCGGTATCAACATGGTGAAATATCAACTAAGCATTAATGCCGTCTTGAATTAGAAAATTTCCAGACTGGCTGACTTGCCGTTTGAACAATGCAGCTTTTGAAGATATTGAATGACTATAGAGCGCAGTCTTACCAACTGACAAGAGTAATTGGCAATGAAAACACTCCCGGTGGCCCGTCTGCTTGTCCCAACACCAAACAGAAACAAACTGGTTCTGCTCTCAAGCGGTGCTTCTTCTTCTCTTAGACAGATTGACCACCAGTTCATACAGTCACACCCACCCACTGCCAGTGATGTTGAGCACTTCTACTCTACCACCTCGATGGTAAATGATGCCATATCAATGGAGTCTTTGGGGTATCGTTTCCATAGCAATGCCACCGAACTCACAGCCGCTGTCTCCGGTTCACCTCACTGGACGCACTGGACCGGACCTCGTCGTGCCTTCCTGTCTGGACCGATGGCGAGTCAGGCGAGTCAGGCGAGCTCGTCAGGCGAGTCTTTGCGCTGGCGACGTGTCACCCTTCGGCGGGTTTTCAGCGCCAACCACGAGAGGAAGGGAATGGGTTCACCGCTAGGATTCGAAGAAACCAGAAGACGCTCCGCCCGACGCTCGCCCTCGCGAGAGCGTGCGGGGGAATCACCCTTCGGATCCAACCCGATGGATCCTGCCCATCGCTCGCAGCTGGGGCTGCCGGCCACGCTGAGCCTGGTCAGACAGGTGAGGAGTGAGAGTGTGACTAAAGTGGTTGTGATTCCAATGACAATCCTGCTACTAGGAACAAAGAGCATCGCTACTAGAAGCAAGAAACTACTAGGAACAAAGGGCATCGCTACTAGAAGCAAGAATCTCCTTCAAAGAATCATGGAATATCATGGCCGCTGGAAAAACCATGAAATCCTCTGCAAACAGGGGATTGTCCACTTCCATGATTGTTGGAGGGGGGGTACGCAAAAATCCTCAAATACCCAGCACCAGCACCAAAACTCGTCAGTGATCCAATCATTGAAATCATTCCTTCAGCTCCCCTTCTCAAGCCAAGGGGTGAGAACACCAAATGGATGTGCATCAACATAGGGAAATGTCCAGGAAATATACATTGAACAATCTACCCAGCCAGGGCCAGGGTGTCCCATCAAATACACACCACGTCTTACGTCTTAAGCCATCGTATCATGGCCCCAAACGCGGCGAGCCGCACCATCCAACCACTATCGATGGTAATGGCGAAGCCACTGAGTGGAATAGCTAGACCTCCCCAGGCAAAGGGCCTTGCTGGAAGAATACAAAGTCGACGATCCCAGCGGCGATGCTTGCCCCGTCTTCAACAATGAACATTGTGAGAGCGCCATACAAGGTTGGAATGGAAAGAAACACCTTACCTCTGGATCTCAATTGTTGCCATGCTCAAGGTGGCCTCCAGACTACTCCAAACAAAGTCTCCGCAACGCGCGCCTTCCTGGCAGAAGCCGTCCTCGCTGTCCTTCGAGCAGAGCTGCGGTGGCACAGCTCTCGGATTTCGGAAAACGACGAAAGATCTCGTCGTTCCACACGATCTTCAAAGCCTTTCAGTACTACAACGGCTCGTGATTAATATGTGTGTTTTTTCGGTCAAATAGGTTGGAGGCCATCGTTACTAGAAACTCAAATGAATGTAGTGTGATTGTTTTTTTCTTTTTGTTCGGTCAAGTCTTGGGGTTCTCCGACCTCTGTGGGACACATCAGAAAGCTCGCCCCATTTCGCGGTCCTTTCGATCCTTGTAGGTCTTTCAGAGCGTAGCAACCTTGCACGGTGGGTGCATTTGGGGCGAAAATAGAAGACAAAAAAGCACCGAAAGAGGATCATTATCAGCAGCAGCAGAAGTTCATAATCAGTTCTTCATAATATGTATACCAGGGAATCCAAATTTGCATTTTTGTTGTTCAAACACGTTCGCCCAAAAATTACGTGCATCTGGCCTTTTTGTCAAATGGACAAGTTTTCTGGGATTCCTCCCAATATTGGGTTTGATTGGGTTTTATCAATATAATTGTTTGGGCTTTTGTCGATAAAATGTTGGTAAAGTTTGGGTTTCATATGGGTACGCTTTTGTACGGTATTGTTTTTCTGTCCATACGGCTAAATATGCTAATTCGTTAATTAAAGTGTCCATACGATAAATTCTGTCCAAATACGGCCTTCGCACAAAAAAAAGTGTTCATACGCCTTTCCAGGTATATAAGCACAGCCGCAGATCCTTTTTCCACTCGTTGCAGCAAGTTTGTCCAAAGAACGAATCACCACCAGGTGCGGGAACCTGAATTCTTCCTCTTGGGGCCAAAACACTCATCCTTTCCCGCCAAACCAGAGAAAGGTGAGTGCCCCCCAGTGCCCCCCACGGCTGCATCCGCCATACCGGAGCCCCCTGAGCCCGAACACTTTTCATGAGGAAAGCCCCCTGGTTCATCAGGCTTTCAGGAAGTCAAAACGGGGTTTTCTCCCATGCAAAAAAACAATTTTCCCAGCCTTTCCACGTCCCCCTGTCCTGCTTCCGGGTGGTTCTTGAAGTAGAAAGAGGTGTACGTGCGCAAACGCGAATTAGGGACTTTCATTTCGGACAACTGGGCTAAACCTTCGTTCAAACAAATTCGTGCAGTCTTTGCTGCGGCCCAACGGCCTTGAAGCAGCAACTTGTCAAAACTACCGTGATGCTGGAAGAAGAAGGTTGCGCCTCCCCGTCGAAGCGAGTATGGTCGGAGACCAAGTTCTGTCAGCTTGAGACCTTTTAGGGCTTGGTTAAAAGCACGCCTCCAGGCATGTGCCCTGGTGGTCAAGTAAGCATTGGCGGCTGCTCGACGCTTCCAACTGTACAAAGAAGGTATCATAGATGGTTACGCTTTCACTGGCTCCTTGACGGGCGCCTGACTCAGTCAGACCCAAGGAGATGACAGCAGGTCCTTCAGGGCTGGTGAGGTAAACAAGAAGAGAGATTCAAAAGCTCACCGGCGCGGAGCAAGCCGAAAAACGCAACTCGGAGTGACAAACCAAACTCAGGAATTCCTCGCATCACACTCCAGCCGCACATGGCATCGAAGTTAAGCGTCATGGGGGGAGCTCGATTGGGAATCTCCGCCGTAGACCAGGCCTTTAAAAGACGCCAACTTCGAGTTTGCGGCGCAAATTGCTGCAGCGCAGCGAGGGTATTGTTAGCCTCCGACTTCCCATGCCCATCGGCCCACAAGAAGTCCAAGTAGTCACTGACCAGGTTGTCCATCTGGGCGACGCGACTTGGGAGCGCTAAGCCCTCCCTTCCCAGCCAGAAATTTTCCAAGCATGCTTCATATCTTTGGCGTGTGCGTGGTTGTAATGTCAAACCCTTAAGTTTTTCCAAGCTTCTTTCGAATTGCTTTGCGTTGCTGCTGACTTCGGCCTTCGCCTATTTTTGCACTCTTTTAGCAATTTCTTGCGGACAGGCCGCCGCAATGGGTATCAATGTACCCCCAGGTACCATGAAGGGCACTGGCCAACAGCAACGCTGCAATCTTTGCTAAAATCCTTCGAAGCTTGCGGGAACTTGAACGACCACGTGACAGGGCGAGGAGCACCACCAAAGAATCAACAAGGTGCAAGAACTTGGCGCGCTCCTCCTTCAGCTCGCGAATCCTCCACACAAGCGAAGTCTTCACCGGGCGTAGCTCCAGCACGTTATGTCACTGCCCATCTCAAAAAAGTAGGTCTTCACCCTTGCCAGATACCTGCCCTATAACAGTTTGCGAACCAACCCTTGGCCTGGTGTCAACCGCTGAACAATATCCTGCATGGACATGGGGGTGTTCAGACCCAGTGTAGGAAAGAGCGAATGCAACAAGCAACACACTACAGGCACAGACCAGCTAGTGCCCAAGAGCGTACGCCGACAGTTCCTTTGTTGACTTTTGGGGAAACACTTCGCAGCGCAGTCCAAGGGGAAACCCAAAATGCACTCACGCTCACGCACATTCGGGACACGCACCTCTTGCCAGCGTGTGATGTCATCAGGGGAACACAACTCCAAAGCTGCAGGCTTGCGACCCGGTACCGGCGACGGGTGTGATGTAGTGAAGGTAGGTAGAATCTGGTTGGCACTTACTCTGTGCCAGCCTGGCTCCACCTCCTTGAGCATCCTAGCAACTCGTGGTTCCCAATTAATTTGGTCAAGCTGACTCCGCCAGCATCCATGTCCCTTCATACGCTTGGTTCATGACCGAGCAATCCCCAAAGTCCATTGAGGCCACATTCTCAGCCAGTCGAAACACCGGGCACCAACGAAAGAAACGACGTAGCAAGCGCTCTACCCGGGGAACATGCGAAAATAAACACAAGCGAGCGCCCCCTTCCTGTCCGAGCTCAAACCTGACACACCTTGGCAAGGGGGTCCCGCTCCAAGCACGACGGCTGAGACCCCAGGAAACCTCAAGATCCAACTGCTTACTTCATGCTCATCTATGAGGCACACATCGTGAACATGCAAGACCTCTGGGAACCAGCTTTCGACGACACGTCTGGCTTCTTCTGAGATCTCAGCGGAGACGTAGCCTGCGACCAGCACGCGTAAAGCGTCAACTGCTACCCGAAGCGCTCCAATGATCGGCCCCACCTCATCCTGGGAGATGATGTCTCCCCTGCACTGAGCCTGTGCAGCTGCTATGCCATAGGGCGACAACTCCTTACACAGGCCTCCTCCACTAGTCGAAGCATCGCTGGCGGTGACCGCCTCCGAAACGCTTGTACGGAAGTCCATGACGGCCCAAGGCGTCAATGCTGCAATGAACCGCAGGAGCTCTAACTTGACTGCCTCTCCACCTCTCCGAGCTCCACAATCCTACGCCACAAGGCATTCAAACCTGCTAGCAGTGGCCGACGGAACATTGCAATGTAGACGAAACCCCCTCCTACAATCTGCAATTCCTTCTGTGAAGCTCGTCCTCGAATCAGCAGCTCACACGCTAGTCTAACAGTTAACATACTTCAGCACCTTGTCGCCCTTGGGGGACGCCGTTCCTTTTTCTCCATCCAACCATTCTCCTTGAACTTCAGCCTTCAACTCCTGTGTCACGGCTTTCTTGGGGTGCCTGGGCAACCCCAAGGTCTCGTAGGCCTGCCAGACAGCCAAGGTGCGTCTGCCAAGCGCCTGTCCACCTTTTGTGGTTCGTCATAGTTGTCCAAGTACACGCGGTACAGGTGACCTGAGGTACTGGGTCCCCTATCTCGACGAATCTCTTGGTGTCCAGTGGCTAAAGCTCGTTCTCCCCGAAGCACCTGGCTGATGACCCTTCGATGCATATGCTGAGCAATAGCGACTGAGTTGTTAAAAGCCCATAGGCAATTGGAGTACGAAATAGGTAGAAGGAAGCACCTTATGTCCTCTGACGAGGTGATGAGCAATTGATTGTCATCCAGCATGACAGAACTCATGCCCGCCACGGTAGGCAGTGTTGAAATATCTTCAATCAAACTTCTACAGCAGCTATTGGTAGGCACTAACTTCATAATCAACCTGCATACCTCAAAAGGTACTCCGTCAGCTCCTACTGCAGTTTCCCGCTTACTCACCGCGAACATGCCGTTGAGTAACGGTCGACCCCCTACATGGTGTAGTTCAGCAACATGCATCAACCGGCACACCCGCCGTATCAGCAAACCACGGCACACCTCGCCCCACTGGCTCTTCTCCACCATGATCGCCGGAGTGCGCCCCAGGTGTTGGTCCTGAGGCGGCAGCATAAAGCTTTCAACATGCTGGATGTAGTTGAGCGTCCCTTCTGCGCAAAACTCTTCCAACTCCAATGTCCCTACAGTCTCCAGCATAGCCGCCTCTACCATGTTCCATTCGAAGGCTCGGGCTATCTGGACTTCTTCACCGGAGTAGTCTACAGTTTTGGAATCAAAAAGCTGTTTGAAGTTCAGCTGGGGCAAGGGTTCCTCAAGCAGGGGTGACGTGACCACAACCTGGTTTAGCCTCTCCGTCAAAACTCGTAGAGTCTTGTCCTCCTTCGTCCGATTCTTCGGTCTAGTCCCATACAACAAATTCAATGCACGAATCAATGCATCCGAAACAACTCTATTCTCTGCCACCTCCAACGCTCGGGACGGCACGGTTCAAATTCCAGTCACCCGTTTGCTGCCATCTCATCCAACACTTGGCTGCGGCGGCACGCATTCAAAGCCGGTCGCCTCGCCCCAAGTGCCAGGCACTGGGAGGCCGAGTCTCCTGAGCCCCCGGCGAATGCTTTTCAACTCGATCTTCGCACTGCAGCCCTCCTGCCAAGCATTTGAAAAACCTGGCTCCCTCTCAACCGAAGTCAATGCATCCGTCTTCGACTTTGCGCCTACTCAGCTGCGGGAGTGCCTCCTCCTCCCGACGACGACGCGTCATCCAGAGTTCCTCTCAACGACCCCGTTCCCGACGTGGGAGCCAGGTCATTATTGCTACAACGTCTTTTTGCCCAAAGCTCTCTCTCTCTTGAAGCCCTTTCTCCTCACTCTCTTTCAAGAGCCTCTCAACGCTCTTCTATCAACCCATGCCACGCCCTCCTGATCAACCAATGTACCATCATCCTCAACTGTCTTCAGCCGCCCTTGTGATTGCCTTTCGATCCACCTGGGGTCCTCTTTTTTGCGCTTTGACATCATCATTGCTTATCTTTGCGCTTTCCTTGTTCCTTTCTTTCCTTTGTCTCCTCTTTCCTTCTCCTCAAGTAGATCGGATCGATTTGTGCTCTTGCCCCCATCTCCTTTCCCACTTGTATATTGTAAGGCCTCTGCGTTGCCAATCTGTTGCGCATCTCTTCCTGTGCCATGCGGGCAGCTTCCGCACTCTCGGCATCTTGGCTCAATCCGACGGAGTCCGCCGACACAAGCTCCATTTGGCGGGCCACCGTCCAGGCCACGCAGTAATAAATCCGCGTCTGATTGATCGTCAGCAACTCCTGTCCCATTGACGGCGACACCAGCTGATGTAGTTCGGTGCGGTAATACTGCGTGAATAGTGGAGGAAGTGACCTGCGATCTTGCGAATGTAACGTCCCACTTGCTGTGAGCATGGACTCCTTCTTATTCGCAATCGTTTGAGCTCCCAGGCAACCGGGGTAGCGTTGCGTCAACCTCAAGGCCCGTTTCTTTCTGCAAAGAGGCCCTCGCCTGTCTCTGATTTCTCCTCCTCCTCCTCTGTAGTTGAGCTCTCCGTCGAAGAGCTATCACTTGACGATCTCTTCCTCTTCTTGCTCTCCTTCTTGCCCATCTCGCCGGAGCTTTGACCTCTCCTCAACTCAAGGGTCAAGGCATGTGCCACTGTACAAGCTCCTCAATGACTTCTGGCCCCGCTCCAACGAGACCTCCTCCTCACTGTCTCCATTTGCAGCTTTAGCTTTATCCTCCTTCTTCTCTTTGGCCTTCTCCTTCTTTTTCTTCTTTTTCTTCACCTTCTCATCATCATCGCTGGGAGATTTCATCTCCTCTCCTGACGGGGCCCTCCTGGCCTCATAGTGCCTCCTCAACCTAACCATCTCGTCTTCTTCATCAGCCCCGGGTCTGGCCTCTTTGAAGAGGGTGTGGCAGGGTTGACGACGCTCACCGACTTGCCAGAATTGTGAGGCATGCAAAGCATCAGGTCCTGTGACATGATGACTGCAGTCTTTCGGACATATGTGAAGTTGCATCACCCTCTTCTCAGGATCACTCAACTGGGCGCCGGTCACCGTGAACTCGAGAAAGTCCGAGTCACGTCCCAACCGGTAGTGTACCCGCATACTTTGACCAGACCATCGTAGTAATAGCCATAGGCAAGCTCCACTAAACCTAGAGTCGTCAGCTCTGTGAGCTCCAGCAGGTAGGTGAATTTGTCGGTCTCCAATTTCTCCTCGACCTTAGCCGCTGGACGTCGCCTCAGCGCTGGCGCTCTTGCTGCTGGCCTGTGTCTCACTGCCATTGCACCACCACCTATTGTGCCTCTCCTGCCTTGCCCGGCGGGTAATGCCTTTGTTCTTTCCGACGTACCACCAAGGATGTGAGCTTCGTGGCACTAGGGCACAGGCGGTGGTGCCGGAGGTGGAGGTCCTGGCGGCATGCGCGGGCTCCTCGGACGAGGTGGAGTTGGCAATCTCGTCAACTCCTTGCGCTTCGCCTCCCGTCACCGAGCTTGTGGAGCTGCTCAACTTCCTCTTCCTCTTCTTGTCGTTCTTTTCCTTGTGCTTTCGCTTCTTTTCCTTCTTCCGCCTTTTCTCTGATGAGCTGCTTTGCAAACTCTTACTTCTTTCCTGTCTCCTCCTCCTCTGCTTGGGAGACTTCTCTTTCTCCCTTCGGGGGCTCACTTCAACCTCCTCCGCTTTCTTGTGCTTGGGCTTATTTATTAAGGGAATGAACATTTTCATTTTTTATGCATCCAATGGTTCTTCAGGCATCCATGGCCAACAAGACTGAGGAGCATCGCAGCTCCACCGATGCTGAAGCTCATAGGCTGCCAAGACATCGTTCTGGCCGTCAAGAGAAAAACGTCACAATGTCAGAAGGCCATGGGGACACCACGGCCGCCGCCAACACCAAAAAGCGACAACAAGAAAAGGCACAACGACGACAACGACAACGACGGCGACACCAAGTAACAACGACAACAACAACGACGAAAACAACAATGATACTGATGATGATGATGGTAATTGACAGCAAGAAACTTCGAACACCTTCTTGACACCAGCAGCCCCCGCCTTCCAGCTTTTGTGCTGTGAGTCTGTGAGCCACAATGTCAGGCTGACGAGCGGTTTGGTCAAAAACCATTGCCCTGATGCTCTATGTCTATGTATAGTTATATGCTCTATGTTCATCACAGCAAAGTTCCCCTCTTCTTTCAAGCCTGTGACTTTTCAGGTTCTGGGCTTTGCTGTGCTCAGATTTGGCCAAGTTGGGCACAGTCAATATATCAGTCGCAAGTTTTCATGGGCAGAGCGGCGATGTGATCTTGGAAACTGCCAAAGGGTGTACGCACCTCTGCCACGTTTACTTTTAGTTATCAACAATTCCCTGCGCACTGCCTTTTTTCTGTCTAGGTGTAATGTCATCGTGAGACGGGCCCAGTGCCAGGATTGGCTTGTTGCCAATGTCTTGCGCGAAGAAGACTTGAAGCGGATCAAGGCTGCAAAAAAAGCAGCCAAGCGTGGGAAGAAGTTCCTGACCATATGTTTAGTGAGGCTAGGATTTCCGTCAGCATCCCTCTTTCAGGACCCATACACTTTCGAGATCAAGATCACTCCCGGAGTGGATGTGCCTTCAATCGAGGAAGAGGCCTTTTGTGACAACTCCCTGAATTAGTGTTGAAAGAATCTCCATGCACAGGTCGCTTTGAACTACGATCGACTTCACTCGTGGTTTTCTACATTCGGCTGGAGCACACCGTCTGGTAAAGAAATGCTTGCACACAGTGACATGTGGTCATCTTTAAAGTAAGTGTGTGTTCAATCCATGTGGTGAGGCCGTGTTAGAGGCTGACGAGACCAGGTACATTCTGGAGGCTTCGAGGAAGGACAAACAGGTGGGTAACCTTGAAGGGGCCACGCAATTCATAGTCTCAAGTGCCTATAGCTAGCGGTAGATCATGATTTCTCCCACTGAAGGCTGAAGCTGATGAGGCAGCTATGGAATTTTGAGCGTTGCTTGCGGACTTCTTGAGCTCTGAAGCAGCCTTGCAGGTATGCCAACGCACTCTCGTCCCTGTCAGGTCCAAGAACTTCACGAAGTGACACCTGCAACTGGTATGCCTTCCGGCACGGAGCACAGGTGACAAGCCCTCGATCCCTGCAGAAGTGTTGGCACCTGTCACAGATTGGGAGAGGGGCGGCTTCCCCCTCTCCCATCCAAAATCGAACCCCTTGAAGAGCCCGATGCTGCGGTGGAAACATAAATCTGTTCTGTGCTTAATTATGAGGGCATTAATCCATATATATATATATATACAGTATGTGCGGGTAACCAATCCTCTGTTACTGGCCAGTAAAAAGCTTGGGGAACTGCCATGGTCTCTTGTGGTCCTACCGACCGCACGGCCGGTGCGGACGATCATCGATCGTCGCCTGTCCGCACCCCACTGCATCAACGCCGCGACGCCGCGTTAACCCGCGGATTGGTGATCTGCGCATCCAAAAAAGAACCTCCAGGTTGCTGCCAGGGTGTTGTATAAGCACAAATGGTTGGAAGACCCGACCTAAATTGAAATCCTCTGGATGATGTTTTTTCGGCGATACCTTTGGTCCTGAGTCGCAGAAGTCGCTCCACTGCGAGAGAAGCTGAGCATGCCCAACACCCTCTGCAGTAGCACAGCTACCGGAAAAAAGGGAGATTAGCTGCGACCATGAATCAATCCAGAAACCCTGTATTGGCCCAGCGCTTCGCCTCAAGAAAAAGAAACTGTCCAGCACGAGGAGGGAAACAACGGCTTCCTTTAGGTCTGTTGGAAGGAACCCACCAGGTTGCCGCGGAACCCTCCCTCCCGACGTGTCCGAGCCCAACGCCACTCTGACTTCGCCACGTCACTTCGGACTGGACGGCTCCGACTCGAGTCGATCCTGTCCACAGCGGGGCGTGCCGGTCCGCCCGGTGCTGGGCCGCACCGGTGCGGGGTCTGAGCCGCTGGGAGTTGGGGGAACCGCGCCACCCGAACAGAACGGACGTGGATCGCCCCATGGCCATCCAGCGGATCGTTTGGTTCACATGGGACATGTTCCACCTCTTTCGGAGGAAGAAAAAGAAGGCTTCTGAGTTCTGCGGATCGGTCTCAGCGGATTGGTCTGCGAGTCCGTCTCTCGCATTCGAATAAAGACCTGTTCGTTGACACGACCCGGACTGGCATCTGGCATATGTCGACCCTTTGAATCATCACCCCCACTGTAGATGTATACAGTGTACGGTCTCAAAAAGTCCTCTGGGTTTGTGTGTTCCTTTCCACGCATTCCATCCGAACAGCTGAAGATACTTCTGACCAACGAGGTTCGGCTGACCGGCTACACATGTGCCGAGAACGGGAGGTCAAAGGCTGACCGCCTGAAGGAAAAACCGGTTCCACAAGTGCCACGGGTTCCTACACATCCCTTGGCTAGTTGTAAGAAACACATCCAAATCGAAAACAACACCTCGGGAGAATGCACTCCCGAAATCAGCATGGGCCGACGTGGCATGGCCCCGATTTCGACTTGGGTGACCATGTACATCCGAAGACCAAGCAGGTGGTGCCATCCACTTAAATACATGTTGCAGTAGTGACTTAGAGTGTATATCCCATTACTCATAGCGGTGGATGATTGATCATTTTCTTAAGTTGCAGGCCCTT
>CAXAMN010023239.1:807318-818268 GCA_963970005.1 Durusdinium trenchii | reverse complement strand
ACTCATAGCGGTGGATGATTGATCATTTTCTTAAGTTGCAGGCCCTTTTCAAAAATAGTGACCATCTATTGCCGACTGTTATTATTGGTAATGGGACACACCCCAACTAGATCCCATATCTTGCACTTTGTGGGCCTTCTTTGATCGTTGACTTGACTGAGGAAAGCGAATTATCCCGCTGAACAGTTGTGTATGTTAGAACATCTTGGGAACTATGTTGGCCTTTTTCTCCACGATGGATTGACTGCCTACAGGGTAGTGGCAGAGTTTTGATGCAGTTGATGAAAGCCACAAAGAACCCACGAAGAACCCACGGTGAACCGAGCCCTTTGGAAGAACAAGTCTTGTACTAAGGAGCTGCAGTAGGTCACGCTGTTTTCACGCGGCCTCCCCAAGATGGATGCTGAGGACAAAGAACACCAATGAAAATAGTACCTTGCAGCTTCTCGCGAGAAGCAGGAAAAGGAAGGAAAGGGTCTTCGTTGCATGTCTTCCATTCGGCCAAATGCCAAGATGGCCAAAGTAAGAGGTCAACATGTTACAGTGGTAGAACGGAGGTTCGATGGCATCCAATCAAAGTCCTCTGCTTTGGAACCTCATCTGTCTGGACAGGAGCTACTCAATGACTCCAAAAGGAAGATCCTGAGGCCCCACCATTCCCCGAAGGTCTTCCGGAATTCTCCGAGCCGCGGCACCCCGCTTTTCGCGGGGAAGCCTATAAGGGGGGCTCGGGAAGCCGGAATTGCCTGGCAAGTATACAGAACCGTGTCGGACTGGTTCTCTACCATGTACGATGCAGGGAAGACCATAGAGAGTCACATACATACAATCCAATGCATCTTGTTCTTGATAGGGGATTTCGGAACGTGTGTCCAAAGAGAGTGGTTGTCGCAGCCTCTTTGCATGATCTGATGCTGAAGGTTTGGTGTTTTTGATAGATGAGCATGAGCAGATGAACTTCTGCTCAGAAAGTCTGCTTTTCTATGTCAGATCGAACAGCTTTAGGCATAGCTACCTTAACAAGGTTTGGGTGCCTTGTGGCCCCAGAAGGAAAAAGAAGAAACGGCTGCCGAAAATGTCGCCGATCTCAGATGACACGAAAAACCTTCGTCGAATGAGGTCGGTGTTCTTGGCGTCAGCCGTGGACAAGAACCCATGTGCTGGTGGTCCGCGAGTTCACTCCCTGTGGCTCCATGAAGCAGACCAGATGTTCTGTTTAGGTCCCCTGGTTCTGTGAGACACAAAGCAAGTCACTCACGTCAAGTGAATTGAGTCTGTACACATCCTCAGGAAGTCCTGAACGTGTGCATGTTCCTTGGTTTTCCTATACCGGCCGATAGGGTCAAATCATCCTCAAAAAGGGAAGTTCTGACCTTGGAATATCAACATGGTGACTCTCGCACGGGCCATGACAAACTGGTGACACGAGGTGATATCGAATCTTCTCCATCACCCTGTTTGTGATGAAAGCGATCTGAAGACATGAACTTCACATCGTTGCTACGAGGGTCGTTCACACCTGCCTACACCTCTTGCTCTGTTTTTTCTTATTGCGACCCTAAGGCAGCTGCAGGTGCAGCACACCTGCGATGCCATGCGTGACTCTTGCTGCAGCACACGTGCGGCAGCTGGGACACATGTCGATTCCGAGTGGCATGGGCGTCAAGGCTGCAAGGTCTCATCGTCCTCAGCGCTTCCGCAGCGCTTCCGTGCTCGGTCGGACCAGCTGACCAGCACCACTTGCAAAAGAGAGTTTGACCAGAACATCACCTAAGAGCAGGCCTGAGCAGGCATCAATTCCAGAATTCCTGGGCTGCCCGGGAAATTCACCCTTGAATTATCGCCCGAATCACTGCGGACCCATGAATTTGGCATGAAAAACTCTGGTCGCCCCTTCCGATCTTGGCCCCTTCCGTCCTGACTAGAGACCCTGAAAAACACGAGCGCTGCGAAGCGGACAATTTCCACTCCGTGGGACTGGTACGAACCTACCTGGAACCTGAGTCTGACCTCTGTTTTCGACCACAAACCACCCAAAATGTGGTTGTTTCCTATCGAAACACAGGTCAAACAGGTTCCCGGTATATACCAGGCAGCGCTTCTGTCTTCCGAAAACGAAAAAAATACAAAACACGAGCCACAAAGGGATTCCCTTTTTGTCCCTACGTGAGTGGACAATGGGCACCCCTAACCTCCATGGATCGCACCCTTTGAAACTCCTGGAAAATCAGATTTTGTGAGATTCTTCTTCCAAGTGAGCCATGGAGCATGGGAGACCTTGCCCAGGGGGCACCTTTTGGGCATTCTGCATCTCATACTTTTTTTGGTACTGGGCCAACCAGACCAGAGGGAAAGAAGTGATAAATTTGAAGAAAAAAACATGAGGCGCTCTTTCACCTGACCATGACCATCCTGTGAGTGTGTGTTTTCAACTCTTACCCTTTTCCGGAGCTCCTCTTCACCGAGTCGGAGCTCGGTGTTAACCGTGAAAGCACCGTCGCCGCTGCGCTCGTCGTGTGGAACATAGGTCCCCCAACGGTCCCTCCTTGCTACGTTCGTAGCTTCTTACGTTCGTAGCGATGGCCTCCACCTTAGGGACGCAATGGCGCCTCCACCTAATTAAGAGCGTCCGAACAGGACGTTCGGACGCTGGTCCCGAAGACTCTCCAAGTGACGACCACGATGAAGGTATGGATGTACTTGGACCTCGACCGCTGCATGGGTCTCAAAGCGGCGCGCGACCGTACGGCAAAGCAACCCTTACGAACCAACGTACGAAGCACGTGGGCCACGAGTTCCAAACAAGCGCCCTGCCTTGCAGTTGAAGCGATGTAGAACCTCATGTAGACTGATTCATAAACCCAATTTGGATTGAACACCCGCATGGGAAGTCTTATGAATCAAGCTCGCCTGCCCTCTAAGGCTATGTTGGTCGGATGTCTCGTCCTCACGGGGGCCCATCCTCGTCATATGTATTTTCAGGCTGAACCTTGATGAAAAATAAGACACGACATACTTTGAGGGTGAGAAGCTCACCAAGATGATACCCTAGAGATCCAAGTACCAGTCGTACCTTCTCAGGTACAGTGATGTGTTCGACACTGTGATGAGACGGTGCCAGTCGGGTACCTGAGGTTCAGCACGACGGGATTTCTAGGATAGTGGGAAATTGGGGCCCAAAGGTGAAAAAGGAATGGTCGAACTTCAGTTGGCACTCGGGATGTAATGAGGGGTTGACCCCCATAGACATCAAGAAAGTACGTACTAGATCCATTGCAGTACGACTTGCAGTACTATGCAGGATGGAATTAAAAGGAAGTGAGTGTAGATGAGTGTAACCACCCAAGCGACATACCCAGAGAAGCGAGGCTTCCTGTCTTTACTGAAAGAAGTCGCAAGAATATAAAAATGAATGTCCATGTTGATTTGTTGATTATGATGATGATGATGACGACGACGATCATTACAGCAGTTGACATAAAATTGATCCAGACCGCCAAAAGGGGGGGCCAAAGGGTTTATCCAGTTTATCCACAATCCGCAGGGGGTCGCTCCAATGATGTCCGACCTCTACTGATCAACTGAAGAAAGGCCCACCGATTCTCAACCAATTTGAATTTGCTCGGTTAGGGTTTCAGGGTTAAGGGTATTAGAGCTGGCCGATTGAAAATGGCCAAGTGGCTAGAGTTTTGAAAACTCTAAGCGAAACAAAGAAGGTCTTTTGGTCTTTTCTCTTCAAAACCCATCCGAGCCCCGCCGTCGAACCGGATCTTTGAGAGGTTTCCCATGAACCCGATGAACCGCCGCTGACTGAGGCCGAAGACGTGCGGGGGAATCCTCTGGGCCTCCGGGCAAACCCGAGCGCCATGGTGCTGGATGAACAGCTGTGATGGCAGAGCCGAAAGGATGTCCGGAGAGTGTGTTTTGCGCCAAACCCAAGCCCACATGAAGTTTGGGCACCAAAAGCAGCGCGTTGGGCGTGTCTTTAAACCATTGTAAACCAAATATATACTCAGAATTAGCACCTAACAATTCGAGGGCCCAAAACAGAGGCCAGCCCTACTCCAAAAACGGCCGAAGAAGACAAGCGGCCACACGGCCGTCCATTCGGAAGAAGGCGGCAGCTGTACTTTGTGACTGTGTTCGTCAGACGGGTCCGTCTTGGCTGCCTCGAAGGATGTTGGATATGGAGCATAGACTCCTAGCAGGTGCTACTGAAACACTGTCAAGTTCAAGTGATGTTTCCCTCTCTCTCGTTCGTAACGCAGAATCCACACAAGAGCTTCACTCTACATCAAATATGCATTTCTTGGGAAGCCTCCCTCAGGGGGGTTCGTAGGTGCAACATCGAGGGATTCCAAACTTCAAGTCTTCACCAAAGCATGGCTGGGTTTCTGGATGCCGGCAGCAACTGTTCCTCTCCCGCAGAAACCTACGGAGGCTCTTTGAGCCTCCTGGTCTGAAACACCTCTTGCTCTAACCTGCGTTGTTGCGCCAAGCACCACTCTCAGGCAGCTCAGGAGCCTGTCAGGCATCGCGCGTTTGCGCACGGATGAGACCGTCAATTTCAGTCCGGTGCGAACTCCGACTGGACCCAGGAGCAAGGACGCTAGGGGCTCCTGGCCATACTACTAGGAGCAAGGACGCTAGTAGTAGTATGCGGAAGGTTCGCTGGTTGCTCAAGCGGCCAAAAGGGGTCAAAGCGGCGAAAGGGCATCGGGCCTCATCCCAATCTGCGTTGGATTTAATATCACAAGGCCCTTTGCAGAATTCGGTGAAGCACCACAAAACCTCCAAAAAAAAGTCTTCGGATCCACCAAACCTGTAGGGTTCCAAATTCCAAACAAAAAGCTTTCAGAACATGATTCAAACTATGTTGACAACCATGTTGACAACTATGTTGAACTTCTTGTCTACGGTCCGTTCCCAGTTCCGACTGTCCAGGGAACGGCCAGGCCCGTCGTGCCTCCGGCTTGGCATCTTCCGGTGAGGCCTGTGAGGGCAGCCGTGAGGCGGTGAACCCGGTTTCAACCGGTGGTGAAGCCGGAGGCGAAACCAAAACAAGAACTAACATGTACGAAATGGAATCATCGAAGTGGATGGCATCACCGACGCAGGCAGAAAATATCAGAGGATGAACTTGGTCACCCGAACTCGGGGGTCATGCCGTTCATCAAAACCATGATGGTTCCAGGGAGAGTACAAAACTGGTTGGTGTCTGTCGACTCACCCTGAGTTCCACTCAAACCATCTCCAGGTTGTCTTACAAAACCTCCATACGGTTGGTTCACTGAACGCACTCATCATGCCCAAACGCTCCGTGAAAACAGCCCAACTGGTCCCTCAAAACCTGGGGATTGGTGAGAAACCCCAAACTCCTCTAGATGCCAAAGGATGCGGGTCCGACCCCTCAGAATGCGGGTCCAGGGTCGCATCTGAACCAAGTCCCTCTGTCTCCAAGTCCGGTCGGAACCTGTCCAACCAAACCACGGCAGGCCAATCACCAAAAAAACCGTGGGAAAGCCACTTTTGAACCAAGCAGCGCAGCATTTGTGTCCACAACAGCAATTCAGCTTGAGAGTCAGCAAAAACACCATAAAAACACAATCTGTATCCAATGGAATACCGGAAAGAAATGCATTGCGAAAAAGACACAAGTTCAATGAGAAACCGTAACCACAAAAGAAGCATGGAATGGGAGACAACAGAAATCACGAAGTACAGAATCAACATTAACAATCTGAAGCCAAAATTTACAATTAGGATTTCTGGGATAAAGTTGTGTGCTGTATGTTCGTAATCAACAAAAATGAAAAACATGTCGATTATGACTTCTTGGTACCTTGGCTTGCAGCCGACTGTCTCGCACCGGGAACAATACAGGTTTGTCTCACACTTTAGGTGACGGGGGCGGCTCGAGTCTCACCACTCGAGGAACACGATACTGCCACCATAGGGATCTCTGCCTTCTGGAGCACTGCACCCTGAAGCAACCAGAAGTTCGGAAGGGAAGACACTGCTCCGCCTTGCCATAGCCGCGGCTCTCTTTCGCCAAAGCAGCCATGAAAATGGGCCTGGCTGGTCAAGCTCGGTTCCACCGCAACAGGAATCATGCTGTCCAGGGTTGATGATGTCCAAGGAGAAACTTTGGATGATAACCATTCCAACAGCATCCAACAGCCATGAGTTCGGTCTGTTCTAGAAGATCGGCAACTTCTTGGCAGGGTCTTCCATCATCTAGTCGGGGCTTGTCCCAACTGAAGGATTCACGAGAAACCATGTCAATCCATTGAACGTGTATAAACTCAAGCCTTCAAAACGTCTGTATATAGGTCTATCCTTGGGTTCAACCTTCAATTTGTTGTCCATGTATTTTTGATGGACAGTGCGCAGGAGATGGAAATCACGTGTGGCAGTTTCAGCATACAGGAAGAACCAAACTCTACTTCCTTTGTTGGATCTGCTTCGCAAGTTTCACACTGTTTCACACAAGAAGCTATCCTAATCGTTCTGCATCGGCCTCGGCTACGGAACTGGGTTGTTAGATATTAGTTGTTCTTCTCGTCCACGAGATGCCGAGGATGGTGCTGAGTCACTGAGGATGGGACACGATACCGAAGAGGAAAAGGAGGATGTCCATGGTATCCTGAGCGAGGAAAAGATTTCCTCGATTTGTTTGCACATCGGAACACGTTTCAGGTGTTCATGAATGCCCTCCAAGGAGAAGAAGAAGAGGAAGAAGAAGAAGAAGGACACTGACTGACCATGGGAGATCCAAAAGCAGGTAGGTGCTCCACCACAACTCACTGAATTGCCTTGAGTCTAACTACTTGTTTGTTGCACCCCTAGGGCCCTAGGGCTTGGGAAGGATACCCTTGCAGGGTCTGCAGTGGACTGAGTCTGCAGTTGAGGAGGATGGTTGATCAATGTTGATCAGCACTTTGATTGGAGATAGGCAGCCACCAAACAGAACATCTTCAGATCGGGAGAAGGAACTCCCAGGAGGTCTTACGAATGCTCCGGCCCTTTCCGAGGACTGGCCTTGTCCCAACTCTCGCCATCCCAACCGCACCAAGCCGCGTGGATGAAGGTGCGGACACCCTCGCCCGTCCTCGGAAGCCACCGACGAGGCCACCGACTTCAGCCGGAACACATGGAGTCGAGATGATGGAAATGGCTCAAAGCAGAATGATGGAAATGGAGAAGAATGGAAGCGGTTTCCAAGGAGTCAGAGGCCTTCTTTTTCACGGCTACTGGAAAAAGAGAGATCTCTTTTCCAAAGCATCGGTTCCAACCGTTACCCAACTTAAGCCCAACTACTAGTAGCTAGAAGCTATAGCAGTAACAAGGGCATTACTAGTCACGTCCGGACGCCTACAGCTCTCTCCGCCTCCTTGGGCAACGAAAGTCACCCTCCCACCGACGATGAAGCGAGCTGCGAGCTCGACTGGGCAGTAAAAGTCAGTTAAAACCACAGTATCTACGCAACATGTTGCAACCCTACTTATTTCTAGTAGAAAATGAAAACTCGTTTCCCAGCACCCGAAGCACCACACACACCCCACGCCATCGAGAGACTCTGGAAAAGAGCGCTTGAGGGATGCGCAGGTATCAGCGCCCGGAGCTTCGCAGGAGGACTGGCCAAGAGGTGTCCGGTCGTGCTTTGAGTGAAGCTTTTGAATCGATCTCGATCACCTCAAGGTGCCTCCCGCTACTTTTTGCACAACCTGGGCCCTTTGCTACTAGTAGCTTCTTGCTCCTGGTAGTATGGCCAGGAGCCCCTAGTAGCGGCCTTGCTCCTAGTAGTAAGGCCCTTTGCTACTAGTAGCTTCTAGACTGAGGCCGCCGCAGAATGGAGGAAAAAACAAATTTTGCCATATGGGTGTGAAATGGTTTTGTCGATTTTCCATAGGAGCAAGGACGCTACTAGGGGCTCCTGGCCATACTACTAAGAGCAAGGACGCTTGGGTGTGTATTGAAATGGTTATTTTTGTCTGTTATCCTTCTTCCCGGGGTCGAACTGGGGGGGTCTCCCTAAGACCAAAAACACACCCAGATATAATCCACAAAGCTGAAGTCTCTTGGCTTATTTGGGCCAAAGGAAGAACACCAAAAGCTGAACGACCTGACCTATGCTATACGGTTTTCTATCATGACTCTTTTTGTTCCTTGGACACGTCACCCGAATAAGTCGCGACCCGGGGTCAGTCGCCCACTCGTCCGGTCAGCACCGAGGCCTCGAAAACGCGCGGGGGAGGATGCAAAGTCTGGTGCAAAAGGCTGGAGAAGCCACTGATACATTGAGGTCTATCCATGTCATCCAGGGTATCCTTGTGGATGATGATGTTCTGAGTAATAACCTTGTGCAAAATATCGTCAAATTGTTTACCAACTCTCACAGGTAATGAGTCACTCCGTTCAGAACGCCCACCACCCTTTCTCCGTCCAAAAAGCGCTCCAACCGCCCCCCCCCAAAAAAGCACGTTCCCGAATCCGCTGGAAACAGAAAAGGACGCCCCTCCCTCCCCCACCAAAGAGAGAAATCCCCATGCAGTGAACCAATTCTTCTTAACTTCCACGAAAGCAAAAAAAACGGCGCCGTTCTGACCACTTCCGCGCCTTGTCCAACCAGGACTGTTGACAAGTGTCCTCCAGCAAACACGCTGCTAAGGGGCCTTTCAGGTCGCATCCTGCCGGACGACACCCGCACGCCACGTGCCCGACACGGCGTGGGACCGTTGGGTAGGTTGCTTTGGGATCTCAGGGGAAGCCATTGATTGTTTGGAAAAGCGAGTTGGTGGGGACAAGTGGTTCAAGTGGATTGGAAAAGTGATCGGCCTTCGCCATTGCTTGGAATTGTGTTGGAAACCGCCTTTTTAGTTCTTGCTTCGCGTGCCAAATGAAGAGTTTTCAGGAGTCGAGAACTGCGGGTGACCAACTTGAGCGGTGCAAAAAAATCCGCCCGCACCACAGGTGCTGAGGGGCGTTACACCGTCAGTAGCGCATTCGCCGCTATATAGCTTTAGCTAGGGGTCTGAAGTTTCGTTTGGGAACGAAAATTGTGCATCCTGCATCATGAGGTGTGTCTGCATCATGGAAGTGGGAGAGGGAGAAACATTGACAACACATGGTTTTCACATATCATGTATGTCTGACTATATTTCTCATCATCGTATCCTTTGCATCAGCAGGCCCATGAAAGGCAAACAAACGACTCCTCTCAACAGTCTGTGTCCTAATATACCTTTCATAGTTGCATCATATGCATCAGCTGGTCGCAATTGTACAGTTCATAATCGTATCATATCCATCAGCTGGTGGCACTTGTATAGTTTATTGTACAAAATGCCTGCCCACGATTTTGATTTGGACACCCTGAAAATGTATCTATTCTTCTACCGCCGTGAAACTGTACATTTTTCAGGGGGTCCAAAATATATTCATTTGCAGGCACTGTTGGATATAATTTTGACACCCTGGCAACTGTACAATCTCAAGGGCGTCCAAAAGTGTTTTTTGTCCAACGATGCTTGCAAGTTGCAATGCAAGTAAGACATAACTAAACAATTGTACACATAGCGTGATTATAATAGATATTTCTTCTATAGAATTCATCGACTTCGTGCTGCGTTCATCTCTGAGTCTTGTCTCAATCATGCACATTGTATAGCATAGTCACTCTATGTTTCGGCCCCTTGAACATGTACATCCTTCAAGGGGGTCGAAAAATAGATCCAACATATAAGTTGTCAGAGGGTCCAAAAACCAAGAGTGGTTATAGCGGCTTCTTTTACCCTCTGTCTGAGAGCCACTGGTGCGGGCGGTTGTCGTCGAGCGACCCGAATAACGTATATTATATATAACATATGTGTTTCGTATCACTGACGCAAAACAGCTCATGCGAGATGAGGCCATGAGTTCGGAAACCTCTTGAGAAGCCCCAAACGTGTTGCTCACTTGACCAAAACCGGGCCCTTGACGCTGCATGCGACCGAAAAAGGAGGGCCAAGCGACCGGAAATTGTCACGTCCCGGTCCGGTGAGGGCCGGAACAGCCAGTGACTTGCTTCGTTGCACAGCTGAGCACTTCATGGTCAGTGGTCTTTTGTTTGAACTTGGAGAATTCACCCTTGGCCTGTCCCGGCAACGACATTGTCCTTCCAAACAAAGACAACGAGGTGGATCAGCTGTACCACGGCTTTCGGCCAAGTACCGCAGAGATACCACGGCGGGGAAGGGATGGGCACATCAGCCAGCTTGGGCAAAGAAAGCTGTTCTGACTTTGCATCTTCAAAACCCCCCACATCGTCACTGTCCTCCCAACCACTCTGGTGGGCTCAGGCAGGCATGCCACAGATCGGATGTTGATCGGCCACCCGTTGGATGGGAGAACGACCAACCAGCCGTTGGCATTTCCGGTTCAGGTGACCAAACGACCCGACCCAGCGATGTTGCTGGAGGCGTTTCCAATCAACACCCGAAAGAAAAAAGAACAACTCTACAAACAACCAAGCAACCCAAGCAAAGTCAAACAAAAGTCTTACGGTATCGCTTTTTAAATATACGATTTTTAAAACAGGTAAACAGGTATTTTAGACTACCTCCGGCAAGGTTTTTGCCAGCCCGGCCCGACCCTTTAAACATACGGAATGAATATACGGTGCGATTTAAATATACGGTCAGCTTACATATGTGCGGCGGCATTTATTTGGTACTGAGCTCAAACGCGCAATCTATTATGTGGAGGCCCTATCTCGTTTCGACTACTTAAGTAGAAGGTCATGTAATGTTAGAGTATCTCGCTCAGACTACTTTAGTCTTGGTAGTCCCGGTGGTCTTGGTGGTGATTGTGGCGGCCTAGGCGGTGTTGGTGGTGCTCTTGGTGGTCCCGGTGGCCTTGGTGGTCCGGTCTTGGTGTCTCGGTGGTCTTAGTGGTGATTGTGGCGGTCTA
>CAXAMN010023239.1:769870-797318 GCA_963970005.1 Durusdinium trenchii | reverse complement strand
GGTGGCTTTTGCCATGCTTCCCAGACAGTGCTCAGTTGGACGATCACCTTGGCTGGTGTTGTGGTGTGCTTGGCCAGGGCGACTAACCCAGCGAAGAGTGCTCTTCCCTTGCTTTGGTGGCCGCTGGCTGCTCCCGTGATGGCTCCAAGGCGTTTCAATTGCCCCATCGTTTGAGTGTGGAGGCATAGGCCGAATACCCAGATTTGGCTTCTGGTGTCATAGTGGCTGGGTGTTGCATCGAGGGTGAAGGCAAAACCAGCGTATTGGTCCGGGCCAATGGGTTGCAGCTCCTTCCACACTCCATGCCCTTGGTAGGGATGCTGCTGGTGTATGTGTTCTTGAGGTTCAAGTGGAATCCAGCCCTTAGACCACAAGGCCTCTTCCTCCGGGTTGGTGATGCGGTCAAGCCAGTCTGCTGGGAGCGGCTTGTGCGTCTGCGTTTTGTGCCATTTGCACAACCAGAGCACATGCTTGGCTGTGGCCGGGACGTGACAAATGGGACATGGTTTAGGTCCCTTGGCATCTCGGTAGTGGATTGCTCCTTGCGCCCATGTTTGCAAGTGGCGTGCCTGTTGCTCAGGCAGCTTGGGTTTGAGGATGCAGTACGTGTGCCAGTCCAACCCTGTAAGCAGGTGTTGGTGTTGAGGTCTGTTTGCAAATCTGTGGGTGCGCTGCTGATGTGCCTCAGTGGTCAAGTGGTGTTCGATCTGCCACCACTGGTCTGTGATATGCAGTTCAGCTGCGAGCATGATGTCTGTGGCTGGTCGGGTCCAGTGAAGCAGATCTTGGACGTTCCATCCCCACTCAAGCATGTAGGCTATCGTGGCTGCCATGGGTCCTTTGACAGTGTACCACGGATGCTGCTTGGCCTGTAGACTCTCAAGTGTGGCCGTCCAGGCTTGCCGTAGCTGTGGAAGCTGTTCTTCTGGCCAGGCTTGGATGAGTTGGTGCATGGCGCGGATGTGGTGGATGATGATCTGGTCCGCGGGGTCCATGTATTTGCTTTTGTGGATGGCCTAGGTGACATCAAGGTTGCCACCAGTGTGGTGGCCGAGCTGTTTGGCCAGTGCGTGCCTGAGGGCTTGCCTGTACCTGGGTGCCAGGCCTTGGCTTTCAACACCCCATACGGCAACTGGTTGGATGCCTCCCCTGTGAAGTCGAAGTCTCACTCGAAGTGCTGGAATTTTCAAAGTTCTCAGCTTGAGCTTGCGCTGTTGCGCCTTCTGCATCCTTTGCTTCATGACTGGGATGCGTCGGGCTCGCCCTGCCTGATGGTCTATGCCAAGGTCTCTCATCACTGGCACCACGGGGGGTTCGTCTTCTGTGAGGATGTCCCTGAGGGCCCTGTTGACCTGTTTGTCTGTGCCTATGAAGGCAGTCTTTTTGGCACTCACCTTCATGCCAAGTTGTGTGAGCCGTTGGTGAAGGTCTCGGTAGGCCTCAATGGCCTGTTGGGCGACCTTCTGGGGTGTGGTGCCTGCTGTGTCATAGCCAATGTCGTCCACCCAGCTGGAGAGATGGATGTGTGGATGCTGTTCATGCCATGGTGCAAGGGCTGGTGTGAGGACAGCTTTGGCTAGTAGGGGTGCTTGTGGGCATCCTGCAGGGACTCCTTGATCCACATGGAAGAAGGGTGTCATTTCCTGTTCTGCGACGATTGCTTTTGTGCCGGTGTACAATTGCATGGCCATCTCGAGCATGAGGGGTGGGTAGTTGATGGCGATGGCCTGGTCTTGCAGTTGCTGTAGTTTGATGGTGTCGTAGAAGGTGGATAGGTCCATAAGGACTGTCACCCCGTGGCGTCTGTTGGCTCGGTGGACTTCTTGTCTCAAAAGCCTTTCTAAGGCCACCTGCAACACCTGAGCTCCGGGTCTGGCACGGTCGTGGTGCATAAAGTCCGGGAGGTCTGCTTGCCATGCATCCAGGACGGGCTTACGGAGGCGGCACCAAAGGCGGTACAAGGTGGATGTCAATGTGATTCGATGGTGGGATTTTTGGCCAGCATGACGACCATGTGCATCTGCATTTGTGTGGGCAGCAGGGCACTTTGTTCCATGTCCTGGATGAGCCTGAGCAGTGGGCCCAGGGCCAGTGGTGGTGCTGATCGAAGGAGTTGAGCTGAGACCGCATCAGGTCCGCTGGCCTTGTCTGGTAGGCCCTTGATTGCTCGGCTCGGCTGAAATGGCCCATGGTAATGGGTGGTAGTGCCAATGCCTGGCGCTGTGCCTGCTCGCGAAGGCTGGTTCTCGGAGCTGGGTTGTTGTCCTCACGAATGTTCCACAGGGCTCCCCAGTCGGCCAGGCGTTGGTTCATGCGCTTGTCGGGTTCGATGTCTCTGTATGGCCGTTTCCATGGCACTTCACTGCTTTTTAAACTGCGGAAAAGGCCTTTGAGGCCTTTGGCATGCCCTTGGGTAAGCCAGGTCTTGTACTGGAGGTGCAACTCATCATTTGCGGCCTGTTGGGCTTCGTGCTGTTGATGCTGCATTGTGTGCTGAATCAGTTCAGCTGCATGTTGATCTTTGTAGGTGTGCCAATGATGACAAGTGTCCAAGAATTGGCTCCAGGTTGGTGGTCCTAACCATTTGGTCTGTATGTCTTGGATGGCCCGCATGAACCCCTTGGTGGGTCCGCCAGCTTGTGTGATTGGCTGTTGTTGTGCTAGCCGAAATCTTGCCTGCAGTTGTTCCCAAAAAGCCGCCCTTCCCTTTTTCCAGGTGCCTCCTGGTTTTGGTGCCGCGAGGGGCTTGATGCTCACATCGAGGTTGGCCCCTCTGCCTCTGGCGGCCCATGGGTGCTCTTGCAGGAGGTATTGTTCCGTGGAGGAAATCCAGTCCGCCCAGGCTTGCGCTTTCTCATTGACTGGGATGTTGTAGAGGCAGAGTTCATAGGCCTGGGATTGGAATGTGGTCCATGGCCGGAAGTCGATGTCGGGCACCGGTGGCAATGGTGGATAGTATTGGATTTGTCTGAACTCCTTTGTGGCTGCTTCAATGTCCAGGTGCAACGTAAGTAGTGCATGTGGTCGCCATGGTACCGCCCAGTCAGTGGTGAGGGCAGTGGTGCTGGAAAGGGATGTATGGATCAGGCTGAAATCAATGACATTGCCTGAAAGCATGCTGACGTCCGGCGCCAGGATGTCAAAGTGGAACTTGGAGGGCAGTACTGTTGTGGAAATTGCACTGGGCTTGTTCTGCCAATCTCCAATCAGAATGAAAGGATGTGTGGTGGTTTGCAGCAGGGCTAGCAGCTTGGAGATGATGGTGGCATTAGTCTCACTTTGGATGCCCTCATTGGTGCGGAGGTAGATGCCTGCAATGAGTACTGTCAGTTCGGTGGCCTGCCAGAGGAAGGCTTGGTATCCACATCCTTGGAGGGTGAAGGATTCAACCGGTGTGAGGCAGCTGGACTGGTCACCGAGTACCAGGATGCCTCCATGGGTGCCCGAGGTATCACTGTTGGGCCAAGCTGGTGTGCCAAACGCTGTGCGGCCTCTGACGGTATAGTACTGGCACAACTGTTCATGTTGCTGTGGGTCAAGGTGTGTCTCCACGAAGATGTATGGTTCGCTGGTGCGTGTCCAGTACCAGTCAGTGACCTGTCTGCCAAAATTGGTGATGTTGGCATAGTGTATTCTGTTATGTGTCTGCTCGAGCCTGGGCCTCTTCTCAGGACTGGGGTGAAGTGGTGGGTCAAAGTCTGGCTCTTCAGGCGGTGGCAATCGCTGGATGATCTGTTGTGTGGTGCTGAATGTGTCTATGTGTACCGCCCATATCTGGACCACTTGACTGGCTAGTTGTGGTGTCAGGTGTGGTAGATGTGTTGGGACCTTGCCATCATCTGCTAGCCATAGGAGGTCGCGGTAGATGAGGATGGCAAAATAGTGCCCTGCTTCATGGTTTGGTCCCCTATGGCAAATCAGTGCCGCCGGGACGAACTCCGTGGAGGCTCTGGCAAAGCCATCCATGGATCTGGGTACCGTGAAGGTGCCATAAGGGTTCAGGACCTTCTTGCGCTTTGTGGCCACCCCTTCAACTGTAGTGTTGCGAGTGATGTGGGTGACCAGGATGGCTTTGTCGTCAAGCAGGTATTGGCCTAGGCCTTCATTGGCCCAACCATTCATCAAGGTTTGGACGGTGGTGTTCTCAGGCCAATCTTGTGGAAAGTCAACCAGCAGTGGAACTTGCACATGATCGGCCAAATAGCCGCCGGCCTTGATCTCTGCATAGCGGTAGTGGAATGCTCTGCTCTGAGACAGGTTCCAGAGGGTGTTCACAAAGTGGTTGGCGTCCCCTTGCACATTGAGGTCATGTTTGGTCCAGAGGCGATGCAAACCTGGCAGCTGTTGGATGTCCACTGCCTCTGCCAATTCAAGGGACTCTTGGACTGCTGTGTGCAAGGTGCCCCAAGGTTCGGTGTGCGTCTCTTGAAGGAGTCCGCATGTCCACGTGAATGCTCTCCATGGTGCGTTGGCAAAACACCGGGAGCTGGGATTCCCGATAGCCATGGACAGGTTTTGGAGTATGCACTCTGTGGTGGAGGCATAGGTGTTCTGCATCTTGGGTTGTCTCCCTGCCGTGGCGTACTTGGTCTGCGAGTAGTTGGCTCCACCTTTGATGGCTATGATGTGATCTCCAGGTGCCCCGCTGGAGAGACCATCCACAGGTGTGGCCGGTGAAATGGTACTATCAAAATTGTGCATCTGCTTGTTGGATGCCTGTGTGTGCAACATGTTGGTGGTTTCCCCTGCACCAAGTGTTGTCTGTCCCTGTGCTTGCAAAAATGGTTCCTTCCTGTCAAATGGTGACTTGTCCCCTGCACCGTGGAAGGAAATCCCTGACTGGATTGAGCCGGATGCAGCACGGCAAACCGGTGATTGGTGTGATGCCTCGAAATCTTCCCAGGGAATTGGCACCTGAAACGCTGGGAGGTGGTGTTCGAGATGGGGACTGTTACCCACACTGTGTCCCTGGTAGGGTGGGTGTGGAGTCAGTCTTGCGGCGCTTGTTGATGTCCTCATCATCAGTCTGTGGTCGTTTGAGGAGTCCATGGAGTTGGGTCCGCTGATCTTCTGTCAGGTCGATTCCCAAGCTGGTGACAAAGGTTTCAACTGCCATAGGAATGGGTAAGTCCTTGGTGTTCTCACCCTCGAGTCCTTCAGGCATGGGAGTTTGGGTGACCTTCATGTACTGGTCGGACAACTGCTTGAGTTTGGTTTGGCCATCAGTCAACTTGGTTTGCAGGTCCTGCATGTCCTGAAGCATAGCAGCATACTGTGACTTGATCTGGTCCAAACGAGACTGGAGTTGGTTTTTCTTGATTGATGCCGTCTTCAATTCTCCTACTTGTGCCTTCAGCTTGTTGGCCAGCTCTTTTTCTGTGTCGGGCATGGGCTGAGTCAGTTTCGTGACTACGGCCTGCACCTCTTGAGGGAGAGCAGTCATGTGGCTCTTAAGAAGCTCAGTGAGCTCAGGTTCTTCTGGAGGAGGTGGGCCATAGCCTAGGGCTGCAAGCTTGGTCTGGATGGCCTCTGGGATGACGCTCCATGTACTGGCAATGAGTTCAACAGCTGAGGCCTGCTCTTTGCTGTGCTTGAGAGGACGTAGCCGTGGTAGTCCTGGTGGAGTGTCCAGTGCCTGAGGAGCGACCTGCTTTCGAGGCCAGGGCTGAGCCTTGTTCGGTGCTCGAGAGTGCAGATTGCCTTGTCCTTTTCCTTTTGCCTGTGGTAGCAGATTGCTGCCACCATGTGCCGCATTTCCTGCAGCGGGTGCCAGGGCGTAGTTTGTCCTCCCAGATCCAGTTTCTACACTCTGAGTGCCTGCAGGTCATGTAGTTACGTCCCCACTGCATGATTGTGGCACCGAACACGATCTGGCCTGGAAAGTTCTTTAGGATGTAGGGATCACGGGCAAAGTGATCAGGTAGGTCAAGATGTCCCCAAGGCGGATGGTGAGAAGATGAGCTTGAGCAGGATGCCTATGAGGTTGTCCCAGGCGAGCTCTGCCAGTTGCCGTAGGGGTCCGCAGAAGCGAGGATGGAGATCTCGAGGATTGCGGGCAATGGACGCTCACCCAGGTGGAACTCTAAGGCGGCGACTGTGTTGGGATTCGTTTTGCACACGTGGTGCTTGGGGGTTGCCGCACTAGCAGGGCTTTATGTGGGGCGTGCCTGCTTGATCCACTCACGGCTTGAGCCATGTATGTATGTATGTATGTACGTATGTATGTATGTATGTATGTATTTTTTCCTGAAGTTGCTCATGTATGTATGTATGTATGTATGTATGTATGTATGTATGTATGTATGTATGTATGTATTTTTTTCTCCTAGAGGGTTCTTTTGCTGCATGTTCGACGGCTCTTTGGCCAGCTGCGGGCCGGCCGCTGCAGGTTCTTGTAGAGGAGGTGGTCCTGGCGCTTCAAAAGAAGTCAACATCGATCTCAGGTTCAGGAGTTGCTGGACTTTCTGAGCTCTCCAGGGCAATGGCTTCCTCAAGCTGCGTTGCCTGCAGCTGGTGTGGCCTCTGAGTATCGGCTCCATGTGTTCTGTGCCGTTTGGCAGCAGTTGGAGTGGTCACTTGTGGCCCTTGCTGCTTCTGATGCTGTGGCCCGGATGGTGGCTGGGGTTCATGGCCTGCATCCTGCCAGTGCGCTCGTGTGAGTGGTTCAGACAAAGGCGCAACCTGAGTAGGCACAGCATCAGACTGTGGTTGCCCAAGTCCTAAACTTGGAGTACTGTGACATGTTCGCTTCGAGCCTGCTTCAAGGCTGGAGATCATGGCCTGTGCAGGATTTGGGTTGTCTTCCGCTTGAGTGAGCGGTGTGGCAAAGTGAAGCCTCCTTGGAGTTGGCTTAGTTGTACCATCTGGTGCACCTCCGCTGGTGGAACTGCTGTGTTTGTCAGCCGATGTGCCCTGAGTTCCCTGGCGTGCAAAGAAGTCAGTGAGGGGTGGTGTTCCAACCTGAGCAGCCCCTTTGCATGACTTCTTGAAGGCTGCTGTGAGGATGACCCTCTGCTGGCCATCAAGGTGTAGGCTGAGGCCACATTGGGCGCAGGAGACCTTGCTGCCTTTTTGCCACAGCATATGGCTGCTATGGCCTTCATGTGGATGAGTGTATGGCATATCCAAACACTGCCCTGTAACAAAGGCTTGGAAGGTGCCTTCATTGCTTCGTTTGTGGACATTGGTGCCACACTTGACACAGCGTAGGTATCCAGCAGTCTCGGCTATCTCATGCTGAGTAGCTGTGGGGGGTTGGACAGTCTGCTGACGGAGCAGTTGCTTGATGGTCTGCTGCCTGGTCATCTTCTTCGGCAAGGGTTGATGTGGAGTTTCCGGCTCTGGGAGCTGTGCCTCAAGGCGGAGCTGAGGGCATTCCTCTTTGAGTCTGTCCTCAAGGATTGGCACTGTGAGGGCCTGGTGCACTCTTATGCCACATGCTCCACATTGGTAGCCACTGCGGTGAGGTGCCCATCGATGTAGCGGAGCTGTCCAGGGCTGGCTGCAAGTGCCAATGAGCTGCTTCTTGTATTGTTTGGTGTGTTTGCCCTGATGCCTGTCAGGCTTTTGATGGATGTAGTGATCTTTGCTGTCGAAGATCACTGCCAATCTGTTGAGGGCATGCTGGTAGATGAGGGTGTGGTCATCATCTAGGACTCGTTGCCAGTCCGTCTTCCTGGAGTCTTGGAAAGTTTTGGCCCTTTCCCATGCTGCTAAAGCGGCGTCTCGTTGTCTTCTGCGCAACTGGGGCTCACTGCCTGGTGCCTGTGGGGATTTGGTGTTCCTGGCCACATATAGCACGGTGACTCTTTGGTAGTCTTGTGCAGTGACTTGTTCCAGCTGGTCCAGGAAAGGCCCTCGATGCTTCTCCTGTGTCCATGCCTCCCAGACACTGCTTAGTTGCACAATGACACACACTGAAGTAGTGGTGTGCTTGGCCAAGGCAATCAATCCTTCCATTAGGGCCCTTGCCTTGTTGTGAGGTGCAGGTGGAGTACCTGTGATGGCAGCAAGGCGTTGCAGTTGCCCCATGGTCATGGTGTGTGCACATAGGCCAAAGATCCAAAGCTGATCACGTGGGTCGTAGCTGGAGGGTGTGGCATCAAGAGTGAAAGCCCATCCCTGATGAGGATGGGGTGCCAACTGCTGTAGTCCTTGCCAGGCTCCATGTCCTTGGTACGGATGTGCGATGTGCTGGTCCTCTTGTGGTTCCAATGGAATCCATCCAGTCTCCCACAAGGGTGTCTCATCATCTGTCAAGATGCGCTCTGCCCACTCTGCCGGCATGGGAGTGTGCTTTTGATTGTGGTGCCACTTGCACAGCCACAAGATGTGTTTGGTAGTAGCCGGAACTTTGCAAATGGGACATTCTTTGGCTTTGCCATCTTGCTTGTAGTGCAGGGCTGCCTGTGTCCAGGTTCGCAAATGTGGCTTGTGGGCACCAGGAATGGTCTTGATCAGCTTCCTGTAAACGTGCCAATCCAGGCCGGTCACAAGGTGCTTGTGGCTGGGTTTGCTGGCCAGCCTGGCAATGCGCTGGTCCCTGGCCTCCTGCTTCAAGGTCTTTTCTATTTTCCACCACGGGTCTTGCAGGGTGATGTCCTGTTCGGGAAGTAGTTGACTGCTGGGTCGATGCCATCTCTGAAGTTCGGGTACCTGCCAACCCCATTCCAGGAGATATGTGATTGTGGCAGCCATTGGCCCTCGGACCACATACCATGGATATTGCCTCGCCTGGAGTTGGTTGTGGAGTTCTGTCCAAGCCTGCTGTAGGTGCTGCATTTGTTCTGGTGGCCAGGTGTGATACAAATGGTGCATAGCCTTGATGTGATGCAGGGTGACTTGATCCGCAGGATCAATGTACTTCTGACTGTGGAGGTCGTAGGTGATGTCGAGCAGACCTCCTGCATGATGGCCGAGATGTGTGGCCAATGCTTGTCTGAGGGCTGTTCTGTACCTGGGTGCCAGCCCTTGGGATTCTACACCCCAAAGTGCCACTGGCTGGATGCCACCACGATGAAGTCTGAGGCGAACTTTTAGGGCCGGGATCTTCAAAGTTCTCAACTTGATCCTTCTCTGGCGAGCTTTCATGAACCTCTGTCGTAGGACTGGGATGCGCCGTCTCCTGGCCGCCTGATGATCAACTCCCAGGTCTCTCATCACCGTGGAAATTGGTGGCTCGTGTTCTTGTAGCAACCCTTGCAAAGCTTGTTCAGTTCGGCGATCGGTGGTGATGAAAGCTGTTTCTTTGGATTGACCTTGAGGCCCAGCCCAGTCAGGCGTTGTTGTAGATCACGATAAGCTTCAACCGCTTCCTGTGCAACTTGGAGTGGCGTGGTGCCTGCCAGATCAAAACCAACATCATCCACCCAACTGGACAAGTGAGCTTTGGGGTGGTGTTCCTTCCAGGGGATGAGCGCCGGTGCCAGAACGGCCTTTGCCAGCAGTGGTGCTTGAGGACACCCAGCAGGTACTCCTTGATCCACGTGAAAGAACGGTGTCATCTCTTGCTCAGCCAAAATGGCTTTTGGACCGCAGTAAAGCTGCATGGCCAGCTCCAACATGAGCGGAGGGTAGTCAAGGTCAATGGCTTCCTCCTGCAACTTGATAAGGTTGATGGTGTCATAGAAGGTGGACATGTCCATAAGGACAGTGATGCCATGCTGCTGCCGGGCTTTTGTGACCTCTTGGCGCAAGAGCCTTTCCAGTGCCACATGGAGCACATTTGCCCCTGGTCTTGCCCTGTCATGGCTCATGGTGGTCGGCAGATTTCGTTGCCATTGATCTAACAGCGGCTTTCTCAGTCGACACCACAGTCTCCAAAGCGTCGAGGTCAAGGTGATAGGCCGCTCAAGCTTTTGGTTTTTGGGAAGCATGACTACCAGGTGCATTTGAAGCTGGGTTGGCAGTTCAGCTGTGCGTTCCATGTGTTGGATCAATTGCAACAGCGGTGTCAACGCCAAGGGTGGAATGGACTTGAGCGTCTGGACTGAAACTGCATCCGGTCCACTGGCTCTTTCCGGGAGCGTTTTCAGTGTTCGGTGGAGTTGACCTTGTGTGATTGGCTCCAGGGTCAGTGCCTGTCGTTGGGCCATCTGCTTGATGTCAGGTCTGGTTGCCGGATCATTGTCCTGTCGAAGCTTCCATAGTCCTCCCCAATCGGCCAGTCGCTGGTTCATCCGTTGTGGCATGGGTGTCATTCTGTATGGTCTTTCCCAAGCCAGCTCACTGCTTTTCAAGCTTCTGAACAGGCCTCGCAGGCCTTTTTGATGCCCTTCTTGCAGCCATTGTCGATACTGCAGAGTGCTTTCTTCCTGAGCATGCTGTTGTGCTTCTTGTAGCTGATGGGCCATGGTCTGTAGAATCAGCTCGGCTGCATGGGGATCTCTGTAGCGAATCCAGTGATGACAGGTATCAAGGAATTGTCCCCAGGTGGGGGCTCCGATCCATTGGTTGGGCACTTGAGTGAGCCTTTGGAGGAAGCCTCGAACTGGGCCGGTCTGGACTTGATGTGGTTGTTGTAATGCCAGGGTGAAGACCACCTTGATCTGTTCCCAGAAGGCTGGCTTGCCTTTGCGCCACGTGTGACCCTTTGGCTGGAGCATCAAAGGCTTGGTGACAGCTTGCAGGTTATGCCCTCTGCCCTGGGCTGCCCATGGGTGTTCTTGTAGTAGATATTGTTCGGTTTTGGAAAGCCAGTCTGCCCAGGACTGTGCTGCTGAGTTTGGAGGAATGCCATACAGGTCGATGCAGCGTGCCTGAGATTGGTATGTGGTCCAAGGTCGGAAATCAATGTCAGGTACTGGAGGCATCGGAGGAAAGTATGCCATTTGTCTGTACTCCCTGGTGGCAGCTTCAATATCAAAGTCCAGTTGGAGCAAGGCATGTGGTCTCCATGGAACATCCCATTTGGATTGGAGTGTCGTGGTGCCCGCCATGGAGTTGTGCACGACGGCATAGTCAATGGTGTTCCCGGACAGCACACTGTGATCTGGTGCCAGTATCCCAAAATGGAACTTGGAGGGCAAGACCGTGCTGGCCAGGGCACTGGGTGGGTTCTGCCAATCCCCTATGAGCACAAAGGGATGTGTTGTTTGGGAAAGCAGCGTCAGCAGGTGAGCCAGGATGTCCGCGTTGGTTTCACTCTGAAACGTTTCCCCTGTTCGCAGGTAGAGCCCTACCACCAAAATGGTGGTTTCAGTGGCCTGCCATAAGAAGCTTTGATATCCACAGCCTTTGTGGGTGTAGGATTGGAATTGTGTCAATCCACATGCAGGATCTGCTACCACCAGGATGCCTCCATGTGTGCCAGTCCGCTCCTGATTGGGCTCCGCCGGAGTGCCAAACACGGTTCTGCCTCTAATGCTGAAGTATTGACAGATCTCCCAATGCTTCTGTGGGTCCAGATGGGTCTCAACCAGAATGTAAATGCCGCTGTCCCTTGTCCAGTACCAGTCAATGACTTGCCTGCCAAGATTTGTGACATTGGCATAGTGCAAAGAATTGTGATCTTGTGTCAATCTGGCCTTCTTGATGGGGCTGGGATGTAGCGGTGGTTCGAAGTCTGGTTCTTCTGCTGGCGGTAGACCTTGTAGCACCTGTTGTGGTGTCTTGAAGCAGTCAATGTTGACAGCCCAGATTTGTGTGATCTGACTGGCTAATGCCGGAGTGAGGTGTGGCAAGTGGGTGGGAACCTTGCCGTCATCTGCTAACCACATCAGATCTCTGTAGATCAAGATGGCGTAATAGTGACCCTCCTGATGCGATTGTCCTCGATGACATATCAGCACTGCCGGCACGAATTCAGTGGAGGTCCTGGAGAAGCCATCGAGAGACCTTGGCATAGTAAAGGTGCCGTAGGGGTTGAAGGGCTTCTGATGTTTTGTCATGACCCCCTCAATGCAGGTGTTCCTTGTGACATGGCACACCAAGATCTTCTTGTCATCCATCAAGTATTGTCCCATGCCCTGATTGGCCCAGTTGTTGGCAAGATCTTGAAAGGTGACTCCATCAGGCCAATCATCTGGAAATGGAATCAGGATGGGCTGCTGGACATGATCTGCCAGGTAGCCACCTTCACGAATTTCAGCAAATCGGTAGTGGAAAGCTCGACTTTGGGAGAGCAACCACAAAGAGTTCACAAAGTGGCTTGCATCACCTTGTACATTCAAGTCATGCTGCTTCCAGAGGTCCTTCAACCCTGGCAAAGCTTGGAGGTCTACAGGCTCGGCCATATCAATCGACTCCTGTACTGCCTCTTGTAAGGTGCCCCACGGTTGTGTGCTTGTCTCCTGCAAAAGAGCGCACACCCATGTGAAGGCTCTCCATGGGGCATTTGCAAAGCATCGCAAGCTCGGATTGCCAACCACCATAGTGAGGTTTTGGAGGATGCAATCTGTAGATGTGGCATAGTTTTGCATGCCTGCAGTCGTTGGAGTGGAAGTGGATGTAGTCAAAGAACTCGTCGGGGCCCCTCCCAAAATGGAAAGGTAAGTCAGACCATCAGGCGTCTGGCTAGCCGTTGTGCTCTCAGCCGGTAATTGTTGCCTGTGGTCATCAAAACTGTGTATTGTGCTCTTGTCTACCTGTGGTTGAATGTTCCCTTTCAAAGGTAGGAAAGAGCTCCCTTGTGTACTGGTCAGCTGGTTGCTGCGCAATGTCCCCTGCACACAAAGTAGCTGAAAACCCACAATGCTGATCTGAGCCTGTGTCAGCGCGGCAAACCAGTTGTGGTGGATGCACTGCCGTCAATCGATCAGCATCATCAAAACTGTTCTCTTCACTTGAAATCGTCAAAATCGGACTTTCATGGCCTTCACATGACTCCATGTCATCTTCCGGAACTGGGAAAGTCCATCCCTGATACATGAGTGAGCTCATGTTACCCACACTGTCCAGTCTTCCCCAGGGCAGGTGTCTCAGTTTTCCGCCGCTTGGTGGGGTCCTCTTGATCTTGGTTAGGTCGTTTCAAGAGGCCATGCAGCTGAGTCTTCTGCTCGTCTGTCAACGAAATGCCCAGGCTATGGACAAAGGATTCAACAGCCATGGGAATCTGTTCAGCTTCTCCATGGGCCGCCGGCAGCTCAGAAGGTGTTGGTGTCTGATTGACTGCCTTCATGTAGTCATCAGAGAGGCTTTTGAGGGATTGCTGGCCTTCAGTGAGCTTTGTTTGAAGTTCCTGCATGTCCGTCAGAAGGGCTGCATACTGTGCCTTGACATTGTCAATCTTGGCCTGGAGCTGGGTCTTCTTCATGGACAGGTTTTTGAGCTCTGTCACACGGCCTTTGAGTTTGGCCGCAATCTCTCTCTCTGTGCAAGGCTCAGGCGTGGTCAGTTTGTTGACCAGATCCTGCACTTGCTGGGGTAATGACTCCATGTGGGACTTGAGGACGTCCTTGAGTTCCGGCTCTTCTGGCTTTTGAGGTCCGATGCCAAGGGCCTGCAATCGAGTTTGCGTGTCCTCTGTCAGTGTAGTCCACGTGGTAGCCAAGAGGTCAGTGGCCTCCTGTTGCACCTTGGAGATCTTGAGCGGTCTGACTTTTGGAAGTCCTGGTGGAGCTTCTGGCCATTGGCGTGCTGCCTTGGTCAGCTTGCCCGTCGGTTTGCCATACCCTTTGCCTTTGCCTGTGCTCGTCAGTGGTGTCATCCACATGGTGCCACAGCTTCGGCACCTGGTCCCAGGGTACATCTTGTCCTGCCAGATCCAATTTGCACATGTAGACTTGGTGCAAACTTGGTATGCACGGCAACAGTTGGTGGACATGGTGCCTAGGGTCAGGATCTCAGGGAACAAGTCAGGGTGCAGGATGTAGTGTGAAGGTCAGGGCACCGATCACGATCAGGCCTGGAAGGTTCTTGAGCAAGTAGGGATTGCGGGCAAAGAGGTACTCGAACTTGTCCTGAGAGAGGAAGATGTTCAAGGCGAGCTCTGCCAGCCACCGAAGTTCTCAACAAGAGTGCCCAAGGTGAAGTCGAGGATAGCTAGCAAAGGAGTCCAGTGCCTGTGTCGAACTTGAAGAAGTCTATGGCGCTTTCTCCTGTGCCTGGCTTTGTATGGGACCAGGTTGAGACCTCAAATGGCTTGAGCCATGTATGTATGTATGTATGTATGTATGTATGTATGTATGTATGTTGCATTATACATATAAATATAATACCCTAGAAGTCCAAAGACTATATTTTGACCGGCTGAAGTGTTCAGGAAGTTCCCTTTCAGGTCCCTAAAGACCATTCCTTTTATAGTCTTGGACTCCCAGGGAATATATTGTTGTTTATCGAGTACATTCGAGTACCTACTTGTTTTTTTGATGTTTTCTTTACCTGTATGTGTCCGTGGGGAAGAGCCAGATTTGACCAATCAAACCCCGAGCTTTCAGCAGGGGGGCATAGAGCACAACCTGGATCGAGGTGAAACAAGTGTGTGGAATAGGACGAAGCGACCATTGAAAGCCATGCAGTCAAGGGGTTCACCGTGTGACCTAAGCAACCCAAAGCACAAGCCTCTCCAAAACCACGACCCAACTCACAAAAGCCTCGGAGAACTTCCAAGTCACTGAAGTAAAGGCCCGACCGATCGCTGATGCACCCACCACCTCAGGAGAGTGCGTCTCTCGCACCCAAGCGGACAAGGACCCCTGGAACAAGGGGGGTTCGATTCTTCCTGAAGGTTCGATGCCTCCAGTGGTTTGCATTTCAGAGCGATGCACACATCGAAGCCCCTGACCCTGGCCTTCAAAGATGATTTAATGTATTGGGAACGACCTGGTGTCGTAGTGTAAAACAATGGTTCTTTGGTAAAGACCATTAAAAAAATAATAAACCAGTATATGGTTGTTGGAATCCGGGAGTGATGCGAATCGAGCGATGCTCCGTACGCAAATGGAGGCGGGCGATGGCAACAGGAATTCAATTGTCAAATCCTCTCGGTTTCGGCCAAGCTTAGGAAGCAGGCAACATGCGGAGAAACGACCACTGCAAAAACAGCAGCACAGACCATGTGTTTGTTCAAAAATATTGTGGAATTCGTTTATTGGAGATTGGTGGCAGGGCAGCTGACAGCCCCCCACTGGCAGCCCTGTTGGTGGCCAGGGCACACGGCGCTCACCGTGGCCAGAAACATCAAGCACGCAAAGGTGAGTTGTAATTCCTTAGCCAAGCACAGTGATCTGGGAAGGGGCGGGGGTCAGGGTCGGGGCAGGATGGCATGGCACACCCCGACGCCCTTGCTATGGCCTGCGCTGGTGTCTCCGAAAGCTGGTGCCTGAAAGGGTTTTCTCGATGACTTACCTCGACCATCCGACACCCACTCGAGTTTGATCTGACCTGATCAGTTTACAACAGAGGCCGTGGGTCCCGGTTGATGCGCCCAGCCTGCTGGAGCTGACGCTGGAGACTCGGTTGAAACATCTTGACTGGAAATTTGTAAGCCTTGTGTTTCATCCCCCCTAAGGTTGATTCATCAACCCTCCACATCTGAGATGGGTTTTTCTTTATCAACCGAATCAACATTAGCCCTAGGGCTCAATACCAGATCCTCAGGTTTGTGGTCGGCACAAACCCCCCTGGCACCCACCCCGCTATCCTACCCCAACCAAAACAAGGTAGGCCAGGAGCCAAACGGTAGACACTTTAGAACACAGAGACCACATCGAAAAAGCATCTTCAGCACGCCCAAGGCTCTTTCAGCACAGCTCGTGGCAGCAAAAGGCATCGATGGACCTGTCCACGAAGCAAAGCTTCCCACGAAGCTCTGAGGTCGCCCCTATAGTATGTTCAGGGACATCACTGGGACCCCTCTCAGATGTTCGACTGAGGGGCGTTTTAGGTCATTACTTGAGAAGTTCTGATCTCCGACCTGGGGGAATCCACAGGCGAAGGGGTCGATGAGTCGATGGTCCATGCCATCCGGTCCCCCAAGTGGTCGACGACACCTCCATCGCAAAACGCAAGGCACCCAAGGCTGCCCTCGAGATGGAGGGATCCTTATCAACTGTAGTTTGTTCAATACTTACACTCTTGGAGAGCTCGAGAGCGCCACTGGCGCTCTTCGCAAAGCGGTGTCGCTGCAGGAAGTGTCTGTGTATCACCCCACCCCACCAAATTGGTCTTTAGATATTGAAGTGAGTGCATCAATTAAGGGCGTACGTCTCCGCACACCTTCGCTTCGCTCACCTGTTCCAGGCGTCAACGAATGAAGATGGTCCTCTCTCAGCCGTCGTCGATGTGGGTCCAATCACTGTCACTATACCGCAGTTTCATGTCGTGGAGAAAACCGTCAAAATGGCATCTCGGCCTCCATTTAGGACCTGATGTTCAGTTATATAGGTCCAATATAATAGGTTCAAATAGTAACATAAAGGAAAAAGAAAACAAGCGAAAAAATAAGACACCCGGAAAATAATATAGAACTCTAGAGCATTATTCACATACTCTTAAATGATTCCTATGCCTCCACCAGCCACTGCACTCGTCTTCACACCTTTCCGCGCCCCAGTGGGCGGGCCAGGGTTCGGGGGCCTTGCACCCGGAAAAGCATTCGGGTGCCTCGTCTCCACCCAAAAGCCAAACCGGTCCGTCCACCCCACAGTCGAAACTGCGCCTCATAGGCGGTGCTCACCAGCTGAATCCAAACGTTGATCTCGGCCAAGCGCCAAGTCCACCTGGAGGCCGGACCAAACCCGTCGACTCGTCGACTCCCACCCTCCCCCACCTTCGTGGACCTTCAATCCGTCAGCGTTCGGCGCGCCAGAGCGGTCACCGAACGCGGTTCCAACGGAACAGAGGCCACTCCTCTACGTACTCAGGAACGGGTCGTTGGCATTTGGGGAGAACGCCATGCTCTAAGGTTCGGCACCAATTGGGCTATAGGCTTGTTCGGCAGTTCAGATCCACTCCCGATTCGAGCCAAGTCAGGGTGTACACCTAAATACATAGAGAGCCTCCTCTTCCAAGCGCTTGTCTTTCACCAGACGGGAAGATTTGAAAACCGGTTCAAGAAGATAAGTAATGCTTCAAGGAGCAGGAATGAGCAGGAAGGGAGAGAACGAAAACCAACTAGTTATCTCGACTCTCGACGAATAAAGACCTAAGCATCATCAGGCGTGGGGAATTGAAATATATTCAACAGTCTACATGACTTTTCTCCTGGATTGCATCACACTTGTGATTCTCGCCGTGTGGTTGAAAAGCAAGACTCGACCCATGAGTCATGAAAAAAAGGGGGCCTCCAGGTCTGTCCGAACCGGGGAAAGCCGCCGCTCAAGGCGCCGAAGGACTGGGTGTCCTCCCGTTTTCCTGAGGTTCCCCGGCTGCCGGGCAGTGAGGTGCCGTGGAAACGGCAAGCACGAGGGGCAACTGAGCGGAACACGGGGCATGCAGAGACGAAGGGTAATAATGGCCTCCAACCTAAGAGCGATGGCCTCCAACCTAAGAGCGATGGTCTCCAACCTAAGAGCGATGGTCTCCGACCTAAGAGAGATGGTTGTTTTTGGTCATTTTTGAGAAGTGCCACTGCCCACTATGCCCATTGCCCATTTTGAAAGAACCTGTTAATATATCTGTTATCGGGAAAAAAATCACTCCGGGATGTGACAATTGACCGACAGCACAAAGTACCATATCCAAGAAATGTTTACTATGTGAGTAAGTGTTTTACAATGTTTTACATTTCTTAACATGTTCTTCTTTGTTTTGTTTTTGGGTTCGATGGCTTTCTGAAGCAAGGTTCGGCTTGCCCGCGGGCTGCCTGCTAACAGAAAATCTAGAGGTTGAGATGGAGCTCGGTTGGTTTTGACCTGTTGCATGGAAAATCACGGAAACCTGTCAAAGTGTGCCACTGGTGCCCATCAAGCGGGTGTCCACGGCTCTCAAACGGGAGACGTCCGGAGACTACCTCGTTTGAGTCGATGTCCCGACCCCAAAAGGTCGATAGACCTGGGATGTCTCCCATGTCGCAGCTACACACCGGATGGGCTTCGTCCCAAGCAACATGCCGCGACCCCTCCTGCAACATGCAACACACGTGACATGTCTTGAGGCGACATGTCTCCCCATGCAAAGTGAAAAACACTGGTCAAAACATTGAGATTGGTCGAACTGAACTAGCACTGGCACTGTTCCAAGGACTCATGATCAAACCCGACATGGAGAGGAAAAAAACCTCGTAAAAGGCGGGAGTGAAATAGAATGAAGAGTCTACACGACGTACTGTTCTCTGGTGTTATTCTTTTTGGCATCTCACAGTGGTGTCCCTGCATAGCCGGCCTCGGAATCGGTGGTCCGGAAAAAAGAAATAACGCCCGCGGGAGGACGAAATAGCCCGCTTACGAATAGCAAATCCATATCCGAGACACGACCTGTCTGAGACTGCTCATATTTATATATATAATAGATATATATATATATACATGTGTGTGTATATAATTGTTGGGATTGTTGGGATTATTTTGGGGTAGGCTGAATGTAGGTAAGTATGCCCATCCCCACTCGTCGTGTCTGGGTATTGTACAAACGATCTCGTGGCCCAGCTGGGGAGTGTGAACTTGCAGATGCCTGCTGCATGGATAAACTTTTGGAGCAGAACATGTCCTGTTCGCTGCTACAAACAGACAAACCGTGATGATGGAAAGGTAGATGAGTTTCTCAGCAAACATATTGTCCCAAAGAAGATTGAGACCTGATCAACAAAGACAAAACTCCAACCAGCTGGAACAGGTTCTCATGAGCTGAATCTACTTTGGCTGTTCACCCCATGCTTGTCCTGGCCGTCCTGGATGGTCAAATGGATGGTACCCACCCTGTGGGGTGTTCGGATGTCATGGTCGGTCACCTGTATTTCACGGAAACCTCGGATATCCATCGGATAACAACTCCCTGTTGTAGAGAGCGTCATGGTGGGGTGGCAAGCGTCGCTGTTTGGTGTTCGCATGGTCTTCCACCATGCCATCCACGTCACCATGTGAATCTTCCAGGGATCCATCGGAGATCCATCCCAATTCCTGTCCAACGGATCCCCCACCCACGTCGATCCACGCATGGCGCGAAGAACGAAGAATCACCTCACGACGAACGATCGACATCACATCGACGTGTGGGATTGGATGAGAGCGATGGAAGGACCGAACTCCTACGCGCAGCATCCCTGGAAGATCAAGGTACTTCACCTGTTTGTTCGACCTGTTTCCATCTGTACCCGCTTGACCGAACGAGGTGTCCCGTCCCCGTCCCCCAAACAGGTGACTGGTTTTCGCCTCCCGAAGAGGTCTTCTCCACTCACCTCCCAGGAGTGCAAGTCCTCGGCAGAACGGCCGTTCTGGGAGACCAAGCGTGGTCAAGAGCAGTTCTTCCAAGGTCCGGGTATAGACTTGTATGCACCCCCCACCCTGTAGATTAAAACATCTTAAAACAGGGTTTCTAGTTGACTCGCTGTTGCAAACATCACTTGCGGAGATATGTTTTTTCTATGCTGTTCAACTGGAACACAAACTTTTTCCATGGGATCACTGTCAACCGCTAATCCCATCACTTGATGGACGCGGATGATGCGCAATGATTCATGCAACCCGGGATGCCCCCCCAGTCCATCACTTCTCGCTGTGTCGTGCTCCGTCCGTCCGTTCCTCGGACCGGTGCCGGTGCCGGTCCCCGGTTCATGCATGTCTCATCGCCATGACCCACAGCCGACCCGAAGGAAGCGGCAAGCGGCTTCGCTACGCATGGCGAGATCGTTGAAAGAGGTCGAAAGTACCATCAGAATCCCAACTCCCAATCTCATTGGTGCAGTGTCTGCTTGTCAAAGCGCTCGATTCCCAAAAGGGACGAGTGGGGAACCTTTAAAGGGTCCGGGTCTTTGGGCGGCACGCGCGCCGATACGATGCGTCCGCAGGATACGCCTTCCGCCTTCACTGATGAGTCACATGATGTCACATGAGTTCATCCACCTCACCACTTCGCACACCACCTCCGCACCACCGCGCCACCGCGCCACCTGCGTGGGCTGGTGCTGGGCTACCCTCGCGCTGTCGGGCACATCACCTTGCACCACACAAGGACATAGCCCCAGGCAGTCGGTCTGGCGCCTCCGGACGCGAGCCCGGGTGGGTCGAGACAAGGCGCAAGACGAGCAGGCCAAGTGCACGAGGTGGAGGAAAACTGAGGGCCCAACTGCACAGACCTTTCAAGTATAACCCCTCTCTTGGCAGGATTTGGAAGGTATAGGGAAAATCCGTCATCACCAATGCTCCGCCGCGATGGGGCGACCACGATCGAACACTCGAGGCTTCCATGAAACCTTTTCCGGTGGACCAAAATGGTTGTGGAAACATCGCGAAGGTGTTTTTGTCATGTGATCAATTCGCTTTGATTTGTATATGAGGTCACAGCCAGTAAGTCGAGTGCGTAGATCCTTCCAGATCCTTTCTGGAGTGCATATGAAATGGTATGAACCGGTTTCCAGAAGCGCATGGCACACTCTTGAAGCAGCACCTCTGCTGGGTTTCTGCTCTCCATTTGCGACATCAGACTACCACCACAGAGCAAAGGGCCTCTTCTGATCATCCTCAGCAAAGGCGCATCTCCTCAAAAATCCAGATGCCAGGTCTGCTCTCTGCTCAGGTGAGTAAGGGTGCTCAGTCTGCCCTAAGTAGTGACCCTGCTCTCAGTACTGAGGCACACTCACAAACATTGGGAAAATCTTCACGAATTGTGTGGGTTCTTTGCTTTTTGAACCCACACCCCTCCAGTCGTCCGAAACGAGCCCGAGAAACGCGCAGTGAACCGAGAAACGACTCTCTCGGTCGCTCCTGCAAAGGAGGCAGCTGACGGCCAAGGCCAGCATGGTGCTGGCGATGGCCAAGGAGAGCCGCAGTTTCCTCGGTCTTTGGCCACATGGTTCTTCTAAGTGGGGCGAGGAGACGGTGCACTGTCATTTGTATGTGTATGTATATACATGGAACACGATACTCGATACATTAAGAATGTGTATATATATATATATATATGCACACTGTATCATGCACATCACGTTGCAACCACTATGTTATCTATGTTTGTACTGATGCAAAGTATGTCTTTATGTTAAAAAGAACATAGATGGTATATTGTATATGAATATGCAAAAAGCTCAGTGTTATGTATATATATATATGTGTACTTTAAAGTATTTGATATGTGGAAAGGTTCTATATGCCTACAGTATATTGAACCGCATGATGCAAGACCTCCAAGAAAACGAATAGAATACACACAACGGATGGCTGCTCTACCCTTGATGTCGTCAGGGGTAAGCCTTGCTCACTGCCCTAGGGCGGAACCACTGCAACCCACAGGCCCAGCATTTGAATGGCTGTCCCCATTCGCCCTCGAAGGCTTGTCAGGCTTGTCACCAGCAATCAAGCCATGTCAAGAGAAGAACGCGCAAAGGAGAGCTTTTCGTAACATGCCACAATCATGAAGCAAGCCGGGGTTCGGCTCCAGGAGCAACATCATTACAAAGCTGCCCGACTGGTGACAACAACATCCCACCTCACAGCCAGCAGAGCGGAATGGGAGCAACAGAGCCACCAGTGCATACGTAGTGGAGCTGCCAGTTCAGAGTCGGCGGAGATGGACACAATGCTCGCTACAGGCTATGTGTAATGTTGGACCTTGCCTGGTAAGTCATGGAGCCGCCCACATCTCATTCCGCCAGAGCCGTACGATAGGTCAACGGCTGGAGCTGGTTACGCTGTGGGGCCTGACGAATTACGGCTTTCCTATGTTTTTCATGTCCAAATCCACTTTGAAAGAGGCTCAAGGAAGTCCATTGAGGCGCAATCCCCGAAGAAATATCGCGTACCAGTTCACTATAGGTCGTCGCAAAAGTTGAGCAGCAGAATAGCTGAGATTGTTTTCTAGAAATCCGCACGAAGTGGTCATCGAAATGCTCAAGGCCTGTCCAACAACAAACCGCAAGGACCCCAAATAAGGAGTTCGCAGAGTACACCGATGCGAAACCCACGCTGTTAACAACCTAACCTACGGCTCGAGAACAGTTGTGAGTTTTTGAGTTGAGATCCAGGCTTGCACTGTTTCCCCTTCAGCTGTGCACAACACGGCACTTTATAGGCCCAGGTAGGGCTTTGTCGCGAAAGGCCTTCCGAAGTCTCACAGCGGGTAGTCGTAGCCACTTTTGAACCGTAGACGGGTGAGGGTAGGTGGGATGTGGGTCACCAACTTCCTGTGAGCCTGCGGAAATCTGCACAACATGGCTTGCTCCCTTGTGGCTTTGGTGATTCTGGAGAGACATCTCATGAAAGGATGCCAAAAGGACAAGACATAATATATCAAATAATGTGTATATATATATATGATCATTAGTCAATCACATTCAATCATTATTGAATCATTATGATCAGATCAAACACAGAGATGTTGTGCTGGAATGGCAGTGCACCAGAGCTCTTTTTGACCCGATCTGTTTCTCTTCCGAAAGGTCTTGGTGATTGCACGGTTTCACCGTCATCGTTCGGTCTGTCTGTCGCTTCGGCGATGGGTGTTCAATCATGTTTGAACGCAACTAATGTTGACCTATGATTAATAAGGGGACCTGGAATAAAGTTAGCACTATGTTCTATTTATCTGTTTATACTAATTCACCTCCGTGTTCATATTTGTTTTAGTAAGGGGACATTTCATTTTATTACATAATTCTTTCTTGGAACCTGGGATGAACTTTATTCAGGGCTTCCTAAGAAATTCAAAATTTGACCGTACATTTATCAATCAGAGAGAGGTCAACATTACTGTAGAGAATGCAGTCACATCTGGCTCTGGGTCAAAACAGGGACACCGTTGACCAAAATGAACAGACCACCTGGGGAGGTCAGACGGGCCCCTGGTGGTCGAAAATCCGGGCTTTGACCCGCACCCATCTCAGAACCTGTGGTTCAGTCATGATGATTGGTTTAGAGTTCCGTCACCAGGGGCTTGGGGGCATTTGAGCCCACACGAAGAAACAAAGTCCATGAAGTGCTTCAAAATGTGACATTGCTTATTTCATCGGAGGCCTTGAAATGGATGTTACAACTCTGCAAGGCTCTCAGAACATTGGCCCAGTGTGGGTCTTGATCTATGGCTGGTGTAGCCGAGCCGTAGCTTCTATTCACTGGTACTAGTGGAAGTATTCGCAGAATCGGTGGTGCAGTGTTCAAAGAAACAGAAGCATCTTCAACCTTGGAGCCCTTACCCCACTGAAAAGGAAACATCGACCCTGAGTACACCACTGGTGCAGCTAGAGGAAAACAGTCGGACGACCCGGGTGCCATTCGACCCAGGGTCCAGTTTTAGGGAGTCCCTCAAAAAGCCACCTCGCCGGACCGCTGGGAGCTCCCCTCTTCTGCTCTGCCATCTCAAAGCTGTGGTCGGTCGGATCAAACCTCAAGCCGCTCGGAGGGATCCATCGATCCGACGTCGCCGAGGAAAGCATGTGTTGGATCCCTGGGGAGACACCGCGCATGTGTCGGGATGCTCGATCTGGCGTGCCGCGTCCACGTGATCCAACGACGACAGACGTCCGTCGCTCCGCAACCCCAATGAGTTGTGTTGTGTAGAAGAGCTCACCAGACTCAAGGTGTGGACGAAGACCCGACTCCTCTGGGGGGGGTCCCTCCAGGGACTTCATGATCAGCGAACAACTCCAGGCGGGTGAAAAACGGCTTCCGGGGCAGATGAACAAGAAACGGTGGCGGGTTCCACAGGGTCGGTACCTTTCAGGGCTTCGGAGGAGAACGTCTGAGTGGTGAAGCCTCGGGTCGAAATCGACGCGGGACCTGCGTGGGTCTGTCGACCAGCCATGTCACCAAGCACAAAGACCCGCCGGCGCTTCCGATCGGAAGAATGAACACCTACACTGCCCTGAAGGAATCATGGAGGTGCATGGCCTTGCCCCCTGGAAAAGGATGAAATCCGACTACCAAACAGGTGGTGCCGGGAAAAGACGTAACCATGATCATTTCAGGGAGAACACCCATCTTTCTGGATCAAGAAGAACACCCATCTACAAGAAAGAATTCCACCTACAACATCCTCTGCTCTCTACACATAATATAGGGTTAATTTGGGTATATAAATATATATTGATTTAGCTTCCAGGGGCTCAAGCCCATGGGATCCTAGCCAGGCTAGTGGGCTCCCTGGCGAACTTCGCGTCTGAAACCCGCACGGCTCCAGCGTCCGCTCCCTGAGTGGGCAAACAGAATCGTGGCAGATGCTGCTAAGGACTGCCTCGGCGGAACGGAAAAAAGTAAAAAACCAACGGGTGAGGTTTGCTGATTTTGTACATCATAGGTTAATCAACCTTTGATATGCTAGACCAGCTGTCCTTGTTTGACACCACTGGCGTTAGAAACCACATTGAGTCGGGCACTCCAAAGTGTTGGTGCAGCTCTACTGAGCCTTGTAGTAGTGGGTTACACACACGAACCTGAACGAAAGTGTGTTGAACACCACGATTTAAAGTTAATTACAGATGGAACTCCTACCCGCTTTCACCAAGACTTATTCCTTTGACAACCCAGAGTGATACCAAAGCTGCTAGTGCTAGTACTCTTCATGGGCATCTTGTCGACCCAAAGAACCTCACGCAGGACAAGACCAGGCATCCCCGAATCCCAAATAGAAATAACACCAGGGGTACTCTTCGAGTCTTTCGCATAGGAGTGGAAGTGTCCACCTCTTGGGGGATTTCATGGTCATCCTGAGATGGGACGGCTGACTGAAAAAGCCCTCCAGGTTGTACTCACTAAGCTGGGCATCTCGTCCCACGAACTCCATGTCACCAACGGGATCTCTAGAGGAAGACTCCAGGGCCCGTCGCCATCCACAGCCGATTCAGTTGGATTAAGGCAACATCTGCAGGAAACCCATCGATTGGAGGTCTACACCAGACCCACCATGTTGCACACCTGCAGGATGTTCCAAGGAATGGGCCGTCTTCCTTTAAAAAAACAAAAAAGAAACATTCATTGAATGATTCTTTTGAAGGGATGGAGTGGTCGGTCCAACAGCTGATGATGGTCCACGAGGTGACCCCTCCCTCCCTGGGGTCCCTCCTCTGGGGTCCCATCCTGGGTGGACCTGGGCTTCGGTCGGTTCACAGGAAGGACAGGTCGATGCTTGGCAATCTCGATGCATCGAGTGCGATGGGATGGATCCCTTAGGCCAATCTTGGGGAATTTGCTGTGGGAATGTCTCCCTGTGGGGCTTCCACTCCAAGAGTTTGGATCTCTTTCGTCCGTTGGAATCTGTAAGACAAGGCCCCTCTTGGACGCAACACCACGCGTCCAAAGGGGACACCTGAGCACCTGGACTGCCCGGGAGGAGTTTGGTCGTCCAACTGACTGGTGTCTCCACATCCCCTGCGTTTCTCCAGGAGAAGTGAGATGAGTTGACCATCCCCCTTCGCCAGCCGACCATCCTCATTTTTGCCATAGAGGCACACACACACTTTCCCCTGCGTTTCGAAACTGCCTAGAGCGGCTGTCTAAAAAAGTGATCCCCCCAGTGAAGATACAAATGGTTTTATATATATATAATCATCGACATGAACGAGCAGCTGACCTCAGTTGTTTCAACTCACAACTACCGGAGTTCAAGAAAAGCAGGAAGGCTGGGAAGGCCTTCCGTCTCTGGAGGACATGTCGAACGCTGAGTTTCACACCGGTGTACAGTGGACCATCTTTGCCGGTGGACATCGGCGTTGTTGAAGTTGGGTTGGCCAGCGAAGCACACCAAGAAACACTTTGGCAGCAAAAAATGGAGTGATAATACTAATGAAAAATAAGTATGTTTGTTAAGAATGATATATATATATATAGTAATTATCATACATATTCATCTTCATCTCATCATCATCGTTTGACGAAAGGTGTTGCTTTTCGCGGTTCGGGGGAAAAAAACACATTTGTTCAACCACAAGGCCGGAGAAAAAGATGTGAAAAAGGATCCTCCGCCTTGTGGTGTCAAAAGGCCTTGTTGTTCAATCGCAAGTGAGTCAACCACAAGGCTGGAAGTTGACTCCCATCTTTCGGAAAAGGCAGCCGCTGTCGTCTTGTGCTACACTCTGGCACACATCACGTCACCTGGATGTGTTCGTTCAGAACCGAAGACGAAAACCCTGTCCTCACACTCAAGAGGAGGGCTCAATGACCCGTCCCAATCGGACCCGTCTCGCGCCGGGTCCGATAGGGTCCAGAAGAAGGGTCCGGATTTGGGTCCAGAAGCAGGGTCCGGACGTTGGGTCTGTTGAAGTTTCTGGACGGTCATTGACAAATGCTGAAAACATGTGCTTTTTTGGTGAATTTTTGTGTCCAAATGGTACTACGGGTAGACTCACCTTCAGACCGGAATGGGATAGGCCCAAGATCGGTCGACCACCTGCCACCTTTGGCGTTCACAGCCCAATTTTCCAGCTCAAAGCACGATCCAGTAGCAGGGAGGTCTGCAAGAGCATGGATGCCTCAAAGAGAGCATGGATGGGACAAAGCAGTGTCGTGGGTCGCATGCGACAGTAACGAACGAGCGTGTCGCGTGTCGCGTGTCCTTCGGCCGTTCCGTTGGATCGTTCGGCGAGCGGAACGTTCCTCTGGGGTGGTTGGTCGATGAGTGGAACGGCCTTGATCTGAAAGGAATGAAACCGATCTGAAGTGATCTGACACCTGGAAGGAAGTGTGTAAAACAACAGCTTGACTGATACTACAAGAGCAAAAACATCCCTTAAAACATGTCCAAAGAAAGAAAAGATCTGAAAACAAGAAATTAGCCCAGCTGGAGACCCCAATAGCAAGATACAAACTGGGACAAAAAAAAAATCTCGAAACAGCTGCTGTTTTCAACACATCGATCATCTCTTCCTTGGACACCATCATCACATAACCGGGACACCATCACAAAATGACCAGGGCACAGGGCACCATCAAAACATGACCGAGACACCGTCACAACATGATTGGGACACCATCACAACATGACCGCGACACTATCACAACATGACCGGGACACCGTCACATGACCCAGACACCATCAAAACATAACCGGCACACCGCCAAAACATGACCAGGACACCATCACAACAGGACCGGGACACCATCAAAACATGACCGGGACACCGTCACAACATGAGTGAGACACCATCACAACATGACTGGGACACCGTCACAACATGACTGGGACACAATCACAACATGACGGGAAAACCATCACAAGATGACCAGGACACCATCACAACATGACCGGGACACCGTCACAACACGACCGGGACACCATCAAAACATGACCGGGACACCATCACAACATGACCGGGACACAATCACAACATGACCGGGACACCATCAAAACAGGACCGGGACACCATCACAACATGACTGGGACACAATCAAAACATGATCGGGACACCATCAAAACATGACCGGGACAC
>CAXAMN010023239.1:738494-769860 GCA_963970005.1 Durusdinium trenchii | reverse complement strand
ACAATCAAAACATGATCGGGACACCATCAAAACATGACCGGGACACCAGCATCACATGACCCGGACGCCATCAAAACATGACCGGGACACCATCCGCCCACCAGCTCTGACGGTGACCCGACGGCGCCCGTCCGCCTATTAGTTTTGCAAGACCCCATAGCATGTCTATTGGGGAAAAAGAAAACCGGTATCAAGAATGATTAGTAGAAGCATGAATCCTCATCATCTTCCATCATATCCCATCAAAACACGGCATCGGTCTTTCGAGAATGCGGCACAGTATGGGACACATGCCATTCGCTTGGAATGCACCTCCAAGTAGAGAACAAATACCTCTAGCACTTCCGGTGCCCAATCATCTGGAAGATCTGGAGACCGTAGTGGGCTGGGTTGTCCGTCTCAGGTGACCCGCTTTCGGCACCGTCCGGAACACGTCCACCGGGTCCCGACCGACGCCTCAGGCACACAGGCCCAGTCCGCATCGTCCTGACGGATCTGGCGTAATCGATCTGACGGATCGATGAAGGAAAGAGAAAGGGCTCTGAACATCGAAAGCTATGAACATCGATGTGATCGAAGTCTGCCATTTGGGATCAGATCCCGAACTCTCCACTCACATCACCTTGGGTGTTTTCTTGGGGTGGAAAACATCACCTCGAAAAACCACGGGTACCGCCCTGTCTTTTGCGTGCAAAAAGGTGATCCTTGACATAGGGAACAAATAGCTTACGTTTTCCCAGGTCCTTCAGGGGGTAGTGAACCATCCTCAACCGATCTCTTGCAATTGAGCAGCAATACCAAGTCATTGCCACAAGAATTGAGCAACGGCACCACTTGAGGGGTGGATCGTGGATTCAGAAACCCAAGAAACCCTCCAAATACTCAATCCAATAACCCTCCAGATCCTCCAGATCCAAGGTCAATCTCAATGCAACTTGATTCTTCCAGGTGAGCTACCTCCGAGACGTTTTGATGGGAGGCGTCATCTCATCATCTCTCCGATGAGCTTCCATGCGGTGTGCAGTAGGGCTCTCCCCACTGATCTTTCAATGCGTCTGAGAGAGACAAAAAAAATCAACATCATCAACGAGATGCAGGTCCATAACGAGAAGCACCAGAGAAAGATGAAAGGCTTGTAGTTGATGGGTATGCCTCCGGGTCCAAATTTGCCGCCTGCGCACCCTCCTGCACCACTGTCGCTGATACTGTTACGACCTCGGCGTCCATGTACCGCGAATCACCCGACAACGGGAGCTTTCCCGAGCGAGCTTTCATGTGACTTTGGAATGGGCAGCTTGCTCTGCCAAGGACCAGGGTCCGGGGTCATCCGGTCCAAACAACCGAGTCCGTGCGGAAGGGAGTGGAAGCCATTCCAGCTCATGTTGTGTTGCATTTCAGTCACAATGAATCTTACTTCAGGTGTACATCTCACACTTCTCCAGCCATGTAAACCCCAGGGTCGATGCTTCAATCAAAAAAACAGACTGACAAAAACATGCGGGATTTACGAGACCCCTTGTCCACATCATCTCTCCCACTAGTCCCACCTACCTGAAAACCTTGAAGTGGCATGAAGCAGATTCTTGAAGCATTCGAAGCTATTCAGCAGAGATGATTTCACAGCTAGCCAGATAGCAAGCCATATAGCAAGCTTCTGGTTCGGGTTCGGTCTTCACACGAAAGAGGGTCCCTTCGCCCTCCTCCCTTCTCCCCGGAACCGGTATTTGTCCAAACCCTGAGGTCATCTGAGGTCTATGGCCAGCAAAACCTGGGCAAAAAGGGATGAAAGGATCGGGGCGAATGTCCATGAGGAAATCTTTTGGAGTTGAGGTTTGCCTAAGGCTGTTGAAAGTAACTGGCGGTCTGGGTCAGAACATCACTCTCTTTAAGACGTCAGCCAACAAAAATCATCCTCCACTGCTCTTATGCTAATGGGATATGATATACCCAGACGCTCAACGCTCAACCTTCACCGAAGAAACTATATTTGTATGCCCACCGGACAGTTACTCATCGCACCAGGCACTTCAAGGCAACGACCTCTTGGAAGAAGGAATATAGACCCGTCTACCTATTCACACAGCCTAATAGCTTGATGGCCTCCAACCCAATAGCGATGGCCTCCAACCCAATAGTGATGGCCTCCAACCAAGTAGCGACAGCCTCCAACCCAATAGCAATGGCCAACCTAATAGCGATGGCCTCCAACCTAACAGCGATGGCCTCCAACCTAACTGCGATGGCCTCCAACCTAAGAGCGATGGCCTCCAACCTGATAGCGATGGCCTCCAGCCTAATAGCGATGGCCTCCAACCCAATATAGCGATGGCCTCCAACCCAATATAAATTGATGGCCTCCAACCTAACAGCGATGGCCTCCAACCTAATAGCGATGGCCTCCAACCTAATAGCGATGGCCTCCAACCTAATAGCGATGATGGCCTCCAACCTAATAGCGATGGCTTCCAACCCAATAGTGAAGGCCTCCAACCAAGTAGCGACGGCCTCCAACCTAATAGCAAAGGTCTCCAACCTAACAGCGATGGCCTTCAACCTAACTCCGATGGCCTCCAACCTATTAGTGATGGCCTCCAACCTAATAGCAAAAGTAACTTTTTCCCCATATAGCTCTAGGAGTTCCAACTTCTCAGTGGTGTGGCTCTGGATCGGCGTTTTGGTTTGTGCGGGTGCTGCTGCCGTGCTGAGGCTGGTGCAGATGCAAGCGCTGGCTCTGGATCGGCGTTTTGGTTTGTGGGTGCTGCTGCCGTGCTGATGCTGGTGCAGGTGCAGGTGATGGCTGTGGGTTGACGTTTTGGTTTTGCAGGCGCTTCTGCCGTGCTGATGCTGGTGCAGGTGCTGGCTTTGGATCGGCGTTTTGGTTGTGCGGGCGCTGCTGCCGGGCTGATGCTGGTGCAGGTGCAGGCGCTGGCAGTGGATTGGCGTTTTGGTTTTGTGAGCACTGTCGCCGCGCTGATGCTGGTGGAGGTGCTGGCTCTGGAGCGACGTTTCGTTTTGCGGGCGCTGCTGCCGCGCTGGTGCTGGCGCTGGATCGGCTTTGGTTTGCCAGTGCTGGCGCCGTCGTGGTGCTGGCGCAGGCGCTGGCTCTGGATCGGCGCTTCGTTTTGCGGGCGCTGCTGCCGTGCTGGTGCTTGTCCAGGGATGACATCATGTCATGCCCAGAATGACATCCTGTCATCATGTCTTGCCAGCGGTGACATCATGCCATGCAGGAGATGACATCATGTCATGCCCAGGGATGACATCATGTCATGCCAGGGATGACAAACTATGGACCCGCTAGCTGGGGTCTATGCCGGTGTCATTTGGATCACAGAATGCCTCAAAGACCACATATTCAAAGTCTTGGACCGTGCAGGAACATGGCAATGAACCCGTCTATTTTCCAAGATTGAAGTCTTCGTGGACACACACCACCTGTTGGGACCAACCTCATACCGATGGCCTCCAAAGCCTCCAACCTAGTAGCGATGATGGCCTCCGGCCTAATAGCGATGGCCTCCAACCTAACAGCGAAGGCCTCCAACCAAATAGCGACAGTCTCCAACCTAATAGCAATGGCCTCCAACCTGATAGCGATGGCCTCCAACCTAACTGCGATGGCCTCCAACCTAACAGCGATGGCCTCCAACCTGATAGCGACGGCTTCCAACCTGATAGCGATGGCCTCCAACCTGATAGCGATGGCCTCCAACCTAAGAGCGATGGCCTCCAACCTGATAGCGATGGCCTCCAACCTAAGAGCGACGGCCTCCAACCTGATAGCGATGGCCTCCAACCTAATAGCGATGTCTTTTCAAGGCACTTCAATTCACCTCAACACCCCCAGCCACCGCCCAGCGACTCAACTCAGTTCAGTCTCGCCGGGCGACCGAAGGCCACATCTCAGGGTCGATCGCACATCGGGCACGGTTTCGATTCCGGTCGGATGGCGACCGGTTTTTTGGGGAGTGGATGTTTCCCGGTCGGAGTGGATGGTTTTAGGGATCTTTGTATGCCTGAGACACGTGCTGTTGGTCAAAAAAGATCATGAAAAAAATGAGATTGGTCAACAAGAGTAGGATGTGCTGCTGGTGGCACCATCAAGATGACACTTGAGCTATGTTGAGCTGATGTTCTGTCACGGTGGAACTTTGGCAGACTTTCCAGTGTTCACTGTGGATGCTGGTGTTCAAAGTGTTCGAATCATCGCATGCGCCGGTCTGCTCGATGTCTTGGTCTGCTCTTGTCTCACCAAAGAAGTCGGCCTGTGACTCAGTGGAAAACAGCTGGGGCGCAGCAGGTTTTTCTGCCACCCGGGGTTCGGTTCGCTGAGCCAAAGTTGGGCGCCGAACGCGCAGAGGCGGTGCGGCGAGTGGTCTCTGACCGCTGACCGCAGCTCTCTGTTTGTAACATCACTCCATCCCCACTTCTGAACTGAAAAGTCGGGCAGGCCCGGAAAATGAGAGAAATCAGCCTTCCAAAGTTCGATGTGTTGTTCAAAAGAAAGATGAGAGTTGAAGTCGAAAGGTGCTATGTCGAAGAAAATAGCACAGCATCCTGTGAAATTGAGCCTCTAATGGATAGAAATTTGACTCAAATATAAACTGTATCCGTTGGAAACCGTTGAACATACAAACTATTTGGGTGCCGCTGTCAAGTGAGCTCTAGACATAGGGTTGAATCGTTTTGATGGTTCTTTTCTACCTTGGTGTTGGCACCCTACCCAGCTTGCAGGCCCCAAGAGCCACTGGAGTGAATCTGTCAACCAGCATGCAAACTGTACACCTATAGAAGGTAGATCCGTGGCAAACCACTGTTCAATCCAAACCATGCCTTTGCGGAAGGTCGGCGGCAGGTCTACGCAGGGTCCGCATTTCAAAGTGGCAACCATCTTTGGTAAAGGAACACACACCTTGCAGCTCTATATTCATCATGTGTACAATGTACATATATATATATAATATCCAAGTAACCATGGATGATTATGGTTAGTAAAGACCTTTCTCTAAAAAAGTGATAATGGTTTACCCATTGTTACAGGTTTGTTGGGACAGACCCAATACATATATATATATACGCATGTGTCCACAACCGAACTTCTTACGTACGTGGCAAACATACTTCTAACATCTCGCAGACCGACAGGTAGAAATGTTGAACTGCGTTGAACTGCTTCTCGTCTTTCGTGGCCTTTCAAACCAGTTCACCCCCAACAAAAAGCCCCAAAAGCGTCCCCCACAGCCTCCTCCAAGCGTCCCCAGCCACCAGTCCTCCGGTTTTCCTCACCTCCCCGGCGTTCGTGCCGCGGGGGTGGACCTCTTCCGAAACTGGACATGGGACTAGGTGAAACGCCCAAGTGGTGCAGGGTTAGCACCACCCTCGCTAGGCGACCTGGGGGATGTCTCTGTCCATGCCGCCCGAGGGCGGCTCGGGTCTGCAGTTCGAGGGGATGTTGGCCACATCGTGTCTTGTGGATGGTTGGGTTCAGAACCCGGCGGAAGAGACACCGAACACCCAGCTGTGGTGGTTCTGGCTCAAATAGGTGGTTGATAGCAGAGCAGGGGTTGCGTGAGCCAGCGCTGGCGCGGTTGCTTGAAGATCCTTTTGAGCCAAACCTAAATAAGTCTTGGTTAAACCATGAATTGAATTGGCCTTTCCTTCAGAAAAGCCAAAAAAAATGCCCATTTGCTTTTGAGCTTGACACTGTGACCAATGCTTCGCAAGGGGTTCGCAGCGTGGCATCTGGTTTCCACTAGATCGCCCGCGCTGACAATCTGCTGGTTTGTTCTGCTCCGATTCAATGGCCAAGCAAAGATCTTTGTGGTCTTTTATGAGGGAATAAGAAGGCGCTGAACAAACCAAACCTCTGGGAAGTCATTTTTCCGTCGGCCTCCAACGTCAGCTCTCATTCTTCATTGGATTCTTTGCCGGATAGATCCAGTAAGGGCGTGTAGACCGAGAACCAGGCCTCCTCTGCTGACCAGGCCCACCTGGTCGGTTAGCACAAGACCAGGTCTGACCAAAAGAAGTGTCTTCAAAACCAAAGTGGCGCTCTTAGTTAGAGTGGTTGTCCTGAAACCCGTGGAGGTCTGTGGAAACCTTCCTCTTTTGCGAAGACAAGGGGCGCAGAAATCGGAGAAATAAATCGTTCTACTCACAAACCCATCAAAAGGAACTGGCAGGGATTCCCTGCCGCAAGTTAAACACTCACCACAGAGACCATTTCCCAGAGCTACAAAGTGGTGTCATTCAGTTGATTTTACTCCCACACAACATGGCGCAACCAACTGGTAGAGAACTCAACTTCAACCCCTTTTCATTAGCTTGCTATGTTGGTATTGTCATAAATCCTCCTGATCTCCTTTGTGACAAACAAGGTTTGTCGAAAATTGATATGTCTCCTTCTCAGAAGGAGACCTTTTGATTTCACAGAGAGTAAGGGCTGAAAGGGCTGAGGAAGGACATTTCGCTACCTCTTTCTCTACCAAAGGCGTTAATGCCGGTGACTAGCCAACACGGATTTACCGGTTCTGCAGCGCATGGAAAACACGTAGTGTCTGGTGCGCTTCCGTCACTTTTGAGCCAAATGTGAGGCTTTGGGGTCATTGCCTGGTAGGAGCCAATTCAGAAAATTTGGGGCAAAAAAATGGCGACCTACAAAAACCGGCAAAACCCCGGTGAACCGTGACCCCCGACAGATCCCGGTTTCCCGGGAATTGGTGAAGCGACCAACGGATGGGTGATGCTCTGGCAGGTGGTGGCGAAACTGCCGAATTTCCCCAACATCCCAAGTAGGGCGATGAAGGGGCGAACACTTATGGCTCGAACAACGAAACAAACATGATCTCGAGATTTCGAGCAAGCACCGGTTAGAAGCTAGGTATCATCTTGCCAAACAACCTGCAGACTTTGACCTTCGGCAGGGACTTCAACCAGAGCTTGGAAGGCATCACCTTGCCAAACAGCCTGCAAATGTTGACCTTCGATCACTGCTTTGCAATCGCTTCATATCAAATTAAAACAAAACCTCCGCTTTGCAATCACTGCTGACCTATAAACCAAACGAGTGAAGGTCAAGGTTTCCAACCGATGGCGGATGACCATCCGTCAAACCGCACTGAAGGTGACCAGAATCAGCAAAAATTGGCGTATTATGGCGTACTCTTTCTCAGGGTTCCACCGCTTTTGGGGGGAGCGACTCCCCCATGTTGTTCCTTTCATTCGGTGCCAGGTTGCACATGCAAGATACTGATGAAGAAGCACTCAATACCTCAAAGCAACGCATGACATAATAAGCTGCGATGGGCGACGGGCATGCAATCTTTTTGAAAATGCACTTAGCTTAAAATTGTCGTTTGGAGAAAATAGTTTTAGGGTGAACAAGCTGCGCTATTTGTTGGAGCGTGGACCGTTTCCCCCAAACAGTGTGTCCACACTAGGGCTTCTTACGGTGATTAGCTGTTAAGGACGGGTGTCTGATTGAGGTGCTCTTCGGGACTGTGCTGCAGGAGATCGGAGTGGCAGGGCTGCGCGATGTGAATATTGATGTGCAGAAGTCGTGGCAGGCGCAGTGCCTTGTGGACCTTGACGTGCACATTTCGTGGCAGGCGCAGTGCCTTGTGGGCCTTGAAGTGCAGATTTCGTGGCAAGAGCAGCGCTTTGTGAGCCTTCAAGTGTAGATTTCGTGGCAGACTTAGTACTTTGTCGACCTTGAAGTGCAGATTCCATCTCCACCACTGCCATCACCATCACCACCATCAATCACCACCACTATCACCACCTTCATCACCATCACCATCACCACCGTCACCACCACCACCGCCGCCACCACCTATACCACCATCACCACCATCAACATCATCATCACCACCTTCATCACTAACATCAGCAACATCACCATCATCATTACCTCATCACCATCGTCACCACCACCATCACCATCATCTCCACCACCATCACCACCACCATCATCACCAGCGCCATCACCAACACCGTCATCACCACCATCAACATCATCATCACTACCATCATCACCACACCACCAACACCATCACCACCATCACCTCTCTCTGGAGCCCAGTGCGTCTAAATCCAGTGCGTCTAGATCTCTAGACCTTCTGCTTCTACACCTCTAGACCTTAGACCTTCAGACTGACTGTTTGTGGTCTCTTGTGGGGACAATTGTTGGAAAAACAAGAAACTGGTTAAACCATGCTTTTCAAAAATGGAAACCATGCGATGTCTGTTGGGTCCTGCTTGCGTGAAGGGTTGGGTGGCGCGCAAAAGCACGCGCAAGTGCACCCGCGCAAGTAGGCCATTTTTCTAAAGGGCCAATAGGGTGCATGTCCGCGGGTAAAGCCAATGGTGCCACTGACATCACTGGAATCCTTTGAGTCGAGTACTTCCCACTGGCACAGCATTGTGGAAGTGCAAAAAGAAAGACACGAAAAGACTCTAAAAGCACACACAGCCTATGTTACTAGTATTTTTGGGGGACACGTCAGATAGGCTTGTGGTCCGGACAAATCCCCTCAGAATCGATCGAAAACACGGCCGTTTTGGACCGCGACGAACCATTCCGTTGGCACGCAGGGACTCTGGCGACCTGTGTCCGTTTGAGACACAGAAAAGGATAGGATTCACTGAAATTCGGACCTGAGATGAATCATGAGCTTCTATTCAGGCCAAGATGGGAGCTTCTGCAGCAACCCGTTCTCTGTCAGGGCCATACATGTTCCGGTCTGAGAAGGGAAGAGGGTGCGCTCTAGCGCTCTAGTCAATCGAATTCTACTCAAAACAAACTAACCATTCAGTGACCTCTCTCTTGAAGAAAAGATACTGGAGCCCCGGCCAGGTACGTGTTGAACCCTTTAAAAAGGCACGCGTGAAAAAAGCCGTCACCCACTGCGGCGGTCCCAAAACGACCCAAAGGCGGCGGTCGGAGCCGAAGGGGCAGAGGAGCGAAGCATAGAGGAGATTCGCGCGGGTATAGGACCACCAGCAGAAGGGTGGGCAGGCCGCTAATGCCATGGATTGCAAAAAGGCGATGGTGACAATAATCCTCGGCATGGATGGCAACCCTAAGGCGATGGTGACAATAATCCTCGGCATGGATGGCAACCCTAACCGGCACGTGCTACCGGCACACCTGAAAGCAAATGCTGCGCGCTGGTAGGGCACGTCTGAAAGCGGGCGACATCACGGTGATGCTGCGCGTCTGATGCTGCTGTCAGTGATTCACGTGTGTATTTGGACTTCAACATGAGTATGGGTACAAGTCAAAGATCCATCTGGAGGAAAGTCTACCAGCTTGAATGCTTATCATACGTAATTCCTTCAATTCGTTCTTATCATGTCTCCCTTCAAACACCGGCATCACATTGGCTTCAGGTTTGTGGGCCATGCTTTCCCTAAACCCACCCAGTCGAGGGGTACTCCCACAAAAACGTCACCAATTGCTGACAACCCCCACCAGAATGGTCCGTTCCGTCCAGGCAGCGTCCCTGTGGAAAAAAGAAATCGTGTTCATCCACGGTCACATCTTGAAGTCTTCAACAAGAAGCTACTAGAAACAAGTGCCTTACTAGTAGTAACAATAAAGCTATAGTAGTAACAAGCGCCACGCTAGTAGTAACAAGTGCTACTGCGTCCATTTCCGATGCGTTGAAGAGTATTCTTGTATCCAGCGCAAGTCTTCATCAATCTGGGTCGGACTGGACTGACCATCGTCCGACCTCCGACTCCTCCAACGGTCGTCTCTCCAAGGTTCTTGGTCCCGAGGAACTTGTGGATTGGCTTAAAGTCATGCAGCTGCGCTCGGAATCCTCACCCATCTGCTTGTGGTTCGCTCCAGATTCCAAGGGCGAAAAAAAGAGTATACTTGCTCTCTTTGTTCCAGAGCTTCTCCTTTTTTGGGCCCAGGTTTCTCCCAATTTCTTCCAAGGTTTTGCGGGGATATAGGGGAAATGCTTCCTGATGGTCCGATGCATCGGTGCGATTCTTCCCGGTAGGTGAAATCATGTTCACAGCTGGCATATGACGAATCCCGGGATAGCATGGGGAAGATCATACCAGCGCAAGTTTACAAGATTATTCAAGCAAAACCGTAATGTGATGTCTTGGGCAGGTCGAACCAAGCCCTCCAGGGCCTTCTATTGATCATGAATGCTCGACTCCATGCTGATCGATCAATAATTCTACCTTGCTAACTGTCCGCTTCCTTCGTAGAATAGACTCAAGGTAGCTCTTTTGGAAGCTACCTCTCGCAAAACGAGCTAGCTATGAGTTGTGAGTTATGACAAAGGACTCCCCCTCACAAGGTCTTTTGGAGTAGGTACTTGACCTGGCTTGCCTGCCCCACTTCCCGCGGAGTGGGGCTGCCCCACTTCCCTCACGTTGCTTGCATCCCAGTGGTTTAACCTCCCGATGCTCTGATCGGAATTCCTTGCCCAAGATACCCAAAAGAATATGAGGAAAACCCTGATTAGAATACATGGAACGACTATGAACGACTGCTTCCCCATCTGCTGGTCACACCACCCACCCACCCCGCGTACCTGCCGTACCGTCGCCTCACGGTCCCCCGGTCCTCGCTCCACCTCGATGAGGTTGCCAATGGCGGCAAAGGAGGCGATGAATCCTGCGGGCCGACCGTGTGAAGTGATGTCCCTGTGAAGTCTCTGGCGGAGAAAAACACACCCTAAAGGCCAAAAGATGGAGGGCACGGCATCTAGTTATCTTTCCACAAAGGAATCCCTTCATCTTTGTTCCTAGGAATCCCTGCATGGCTTGTGCATGGCTGGTGTGTTTCTTGGGATCGGTTTCGGTTTCGGTTCTTCCTCACCTCAGCTTCCTCACCGAGACCGTCGGAAGCCGCGGTGTCCGGACGTCGAGGGCCTGGTGGTTTTGCCGACGTCGACGTGGTTTGCAGAAGCGATGTTCACGACCTACCAGTCGCGATCCGCCGTGCCAGACTTTCCGTGTGGTTTCGGGTGTGCCCTGGAGTTCCAGATCCAGTTCCAGTTCCAAGCAGGAGTTCCAGTTCAAGTTCATGTTCCAGTTACACTCTGACTCGCTCACATGGAAGTGGAAAATGATCCCTTGGAAGACTTTCCTTTCCTTTACGAACGGGTGCTTTTCCACGATCACGAAGTGATGTGTTCGGAGTGTAAGGTGGGGTACACTGAGATAGGGAGTATCCTCTAACTATCCCCTGGTTGTAGGACAAGTGAGCAACGAGGAACACCCATGGACCGCCTTACTTCCGCAGCCGAAGGGAGGCGGAGGATGAGCGTCTCATAAAGAAAGAACACGGACTGAACTGGTTGTAGAAAGACAGGTTCCTGTCGCATTTTGGATACTTCCTCTTGCTCTTCTTCAGAAATAGATAGCTATAGTCTATAGTGTGGCTTTTCTGCAGTGGCTTGAGGCCACAAGACGAGCTACTCCGAAAGCTGGGTGGAGGCCATCGTAAGTAGGTTGGCGGCCATCGCTACTAGTAACTAGAAGCTTCCTTGGGAATCGTTTCAGCTTAGTAAAACAGCTGGTTGTTCATGGTTGTTCATAATGGTTGGAATCCTAGGGCAGGAGTCCTCTCAAGATGCCAGTTGATGGATGGTTTTGTTGTCCAGAAAGCACTTCACCATCTAAAGCGCAACAGACCCCCACATTCCATTGTCAAAAAACAGTGGGATGTGGTGTTTGGATGTTGATCCCTCCAGTGTCAGAAAGTTGCCCTGCACGCCAACAAAACTTAACACCAAGAAATGTAAACATGGTCCTGCACCGTAGAAGGTGTAGTGCAGCATGCTCTTGACCTTTTCCTTGGAAGGCGGTGTTGCGCTTCTATGCGGGGAAAAAACAAACGTTCATCTTGATCAGCTGGATCGTGGTGGTGTGCGAAGAAACATGACAAAATGCTTGTCGATTTTGATATCTTCAGGAGTACAAAGTCTTCGGAACCAGCTGAGATAAGCTGAAGAGAAGGCCCCAGAGAAGGCGAAAGGGGAGCATTCGGAATGTTTTCAGGCATGTGATATAGGAGAAACGAAGGTGTGGCTGCAGAAGCTGTTGCTTGTTCATTTCGCTTTAGTGAGCAGTTGCATCCAAAGCCCTGCATGCCGGCGAGTAACCAAAAACGTCCAAATACATGGATGAAATGCACATGATTTAAATACTGATCAACCCCCCTAAAAAGATATGACAAAAAGGCTTAGCACCAGCCGGCCTGGAAACGCGAAAGCCGTTCCCGGCAATCCGTCCGGTCGCCGCACAGGCTCCACGCTCCACTGGACTTCGTGTTCGCCCAGGCTCTGTCTGCAAGATCCCAGGCTTTTGAGTATGACACCCAGCGCCAAAAAGGCTCTCCTTAAAGTGATAATAGGCGGCCTCGGTCACAAGGCGAGTACAGGCGCGAGCGTCGAGCGTCGAGCGGTGGCTCGAAAGCGACCGGGCGTCGCTAGGACAATATAGTGCCGGCCCGTCGAGCACGGTGTGCTCGAACAAAGGGGTGTTGAGCGAACAAAGGGAAGGCGGTCGTTCAATTGGGCCTCTCCACCCTAGTAGCTTCTTGCTAATAGTAATGGCCTCCAACCCAATAGCAAAGGGAACCATGTTTCCCACTTGCGGGTTGAACACCCGTTCAAGACCCCACGTACGCGCGGTCCGAAGGTCTGTCACAAGATCCGTTCGTGTACTTTGCAACGCGGTGGACGTCGACACGCCGATTCTGAGCCAAGCCAAGGCAAGGTGACATCTGGGCTTGGTGTTGGACACTAAGGTGGAGAACTCATGCCCAACCATCGATGAGGCATTGATTTGGAACCCGGGGTATTCGGAGCCAAGGATCCGTCAGAGCTCTCTGAGGGTCTCTCTCTGCTGGTGCTATTGGGTAGTCTGCTGGTGCTATCGAGTTTTCGACTTCCGTGCTGCTCCCAACGACAACAGCTTCCAAGGTGCACAGTTCACGCCCACACCATAGATGGCTTGACCTGCACCTGATGTCCGCTGGCACCAGAGGTGGTTCTCTGCCCCACGTCCTTTCACGTCTCTGGACTCCACTCCGGTGATTCGACCAATGAAGTGGTCGTCCCCGAACCACGGGGCGTCGAAGAAAAACACGAACCAAACAGAAGGTGATTCGAATTGTCCATCAACCACCCCACCCGAGCCGCGGGTGGGGTAGAGGAATTGGCACTCCGCCAACCAACGAACTCAACCAAAAACCATCCAAAATCCGTCTGATCAGCTCCAAAGGCCCTCGAAATCGAAGTTTTGGAGTGCGCCACGCTGCGCAAAACACCACCTTCAAGTCCAGGCCGCACGTGGCGCAGAAGAGCTTGATGCCCAAGATCGTTAGACCTGGCATAACTCCTTCGGGTAAGAAGCAACCCGTTTAGGATTCAGGATGAAGTCTGTTCCCTCAAAGAACATTCCGTTGAAGTTCTCAAGTTGGGTCGGGTTAAAGCACAAAACGCATGGGGGTGGGGATTCTGAGTCCTCTTCCATTCATCCATTCTTGGGGAGAACCCGCAGACCCACTGACGCCGAAGAAAACATCTTCTTAACTGAATCAAAAGCCCAAGTGGTGTGGCTTCGTTTTGGAACCCTGGAAAGGGGGCCAAACCCAGCTGGCTCCCCCCAAGAAAGGCGCAGCCTTTCGTCTGGCCAAGCAAGACCTTAGAGCCGGTTTCTTTTTGGTCACGAAAGGGCCTGTGGTCAATGAGGACCTCCAGAAAGGTCACGAACTAGAGAAGCAAAACTTTGGTCATGTGGGTATATTATATGACTTAGGGCAATATCTATATAGATGTTCTATGCCTACGCGGTTTCCCTACGAGTTTTATGAGAGATTTTGGGGCCACAGAAACGACCAACAACTTAAAAAAACGATCATTTATACTATTGATCGAATAACAATGATAAATAGTAGTGGTAGTAGTAGTCATAATAGTTTAAACCAAATTGTTTAAAATTATATGGCCTTCATGGGATATCCATAAGATCACTGAGCGGGCCTCATCTCAGGCAAACCCCAAACATATTGGCAACTCAGAGAGTCAATGACTACGCAACAAATGATAAAAACGAGTTCTTCCCCGATCAAAGGAATTTGGGTGCCAATCTAGTGAGCTCCCATGGACAGTTCCCAAAAATACCAGTCGGGCCGACCAAACATTCTGTGTTCGTGGCTTCCAACGTGACTTGTTGCAAAAAGGAACACACAAAAACCGCTCCAAAAGATGGCCGATGGAAAGTCCAAAGCCTGGGGTCGGCAGCTAGGACTGACGATCGGCACCTAGCCATGTCATCATCCAAAGCCATGTCCAGATCGCTGAGCGAGCTGGTTTCATCGCCCATGGGTGTTCATGCTGATGAGTCTGGGAGGATGTCCAGTCTCCAAAAAGCATAGTGTAAATAAATCGGGACTTTCCGGTGACCGGAGAGAAAAACTCACCGAGCCCCATGGGTTTGTTGATGCCAGTGCCAGTATTCAGCCACCTTCTTCGATCATATGCCCACCAACACCCAGCCAGCATCTACCTTCACCACCCTTCACCACCCTGCCCCCAGCCGAAGAAAGAACCCCCCCAACCAACCCTTCCAACCAACCCTGCCTTCCTTTGCATCCCAAGTGGCTCTGAAAGAATCCGACATCTCGGAGAAGGAATCCGAGGCCCGAGGCACTTGGTTCGTCTTCAACGCATCCTGCGCCTCCATCATCCCTGGTCGACAGACACGTGGCGCGGAGCAGGGTGGATGGGCGGTGGAGCAGTGGCTCCAGTCCATTTTTTTCAATGGAAACCAATGTTAAGAATCACTCTGTAAAGGGAATTGCCCACTCATCATGCAGCCCCCCTGAATTGAAAACAAACCTATTGGGATTGGAAAACCTCTTCATATGGGGGTCTCTCTGTTTGAGGGTGTTCACACTACGCACAGGGAATTTCAATGTTTGTTGCTTGTATATATGTACCTGTGTGTTGTTTTCGGTGTGTTTGCTTGGGGGCGTTCAGCTGAGCTAAACGTGGTCCGTCGAGACCGACCGGGTCCACCCCGCTGGCACCTCGCCGCAGTCGCTGGCTGAGGTACTCCAAGACGATGAGCCCAAAGGTGAACAGCGCGTAGGACTCGTACCTCGAGAACGACGAGGGACCGGACCCGGGTCCCTCCGGTCCCTCCGGTCCGAAGGTCTTTTCACCGGGCTCTTCTGGTCGACGGTAGACGGTAGACGGTCGTAGTGCGGGTGTGGTGCCGACCTACCCCAGACACTGTATGGCATATCTGCCGATCAGTTGGGGTGGTTTCAGGGGTCAATGTATGTGAATATGCCATACATGGAGTGTCTGGGTACGGCCGTATCCGGCCATATATGTGTAGCGACGTGCCCTCGGTACCGACCTTCATGATGTGTCTAGATCGAAAAAGCAGAGCCCCACGAAACATGCCTCGGAAGCCGTGCCGCTATCTATTTGGGGACCACCCAGCCCTGAAGGCGAGTGGAGCCCATCTGGCCTGGAGATGGTTGAGAACGCCCGCTGTTTGTCTTTTGGGGGGTTCCGGGGCCGTCGGAACAATCTACAAACATAGACGCCGCGAAAAGAGAGAGAGAGAGAGGGAGAGAGAGAGAGAGAGAACCGCGTCCAGAAAAACTCCCGGGCGCCAACTGAGCTTGCTCTTGCCAAGAGTTCAAACATGTCCATGTCCATGTCCATCAGCGATGGAACCAGAAAACCAAGAACGAACGGACCTGTGTCCATCGCCGCCTCTCCACCTACCGAAACAACTTCCGCAAATTCCGCGCCAAATTGCAGATCGCCGAGCCAAAAGCAGGCGTCGTAACCTGGGGCGGAGACCAAGCACTGAGTCGGCATGCAGAGTCCGAGTCGGCATTCAGAGTCCGTGCACTCTGCTGGACACCACTGATGCTTCTCTGCTTTGAACTTGGAGCTTTCCAGCCATCTCTTCAGACTCGTCGGACTGGTCGATGACGTAAAAAACCCTGCTCAACTCGGGTCAGGGTCAGCCATCAGAGTTCTCTGAACCACCTGTTTGGACCGGTCGCAGGTCGCATCAGGTCGCATCTGCCAAGGGTCTATCCATCAAGAAGTGCTTCCGCAAGGGGAAGGACTCGAAATGATTCGAGTCAGCGGAGTTGTTCACCGTGACGCCCCACCTCAGGTGGTGGTTCGCGCGCCGCTTCTCCACACGTGGTGTCCGTTTCTGGGCGTTTTGGGAGACAGCAAAAACAGAATTGGTGTGAAAAACATACTTAAGCTTATTTGGGCTTGTTGGGGTGACTGCTGGGTTCATCCAAGCGCTGAAGCGCTGCTTCTTCCGTAACAAGTGACCATCACTTGAGATCCCAGTCGTGGTTCCATCACGAGTAGCCTTTGGTTCAGATCACTGGCAGTGACCACGTCTTCTTGTTTAAGCTTGTTGGCGTCCACCAGGTCAAGAGGGTGTCAGTGTACATCAGTGTACGCATGCACGCGCACACACAAACACATTGACATATATATAGACATCATACACGATCCTCAATCAACAAGACTTCACGAATTCACGAAACATGGTTCTGAAGAACTTCAAAGAGAGTCAAAAAACGCACCCCAGTCACGCTCCGTGAATTCCTGCTTCTTCAAAGTGTCCTTTGGATGGTCCCAGTGACCCTTCAAAGGCTGACCGAAGCACCCGGGATCTCAAGTCGGGTCACGAACGGAAGAAAACCACGCGCCGCGACACGGAAAGCACTCCCTCTGTCCCTCTGTCAACATGCGCGCGAACATGCGGCGAGCTGTCGGGCGCGACCATCCGCATGTCCAAGAGACATCCGCACGACCCCTTGGCATGACATCACGCCATAGAAGAGCCTCGTCAAACCCGGGAGTCCCATGCGATGCACGGCGTCCACCGCGAGGACTCGCGGAGGACTCGCGGTGGAGCGCAGCGCCCGGTCGATGCCGAGTTCGCGACAGATCCGGGTTTCGAAGGGGGCCAGTGAAGCAAAACCACTAGAAAACAATGGAAACAATGGAAAACAATGAATGAAGGAGGCCGGAAAATCTCTCATCTCCACTTCCAAGCAACACTAAGAGCAAAAGGAATCCTTCAGATGAAAGGTATGTTGATTCACCTGTAGATGAGTGTCTACACATCTTGAGGCAAATCACCGGGAATGTGCGGGTGAAGGCTGTCCATTGTGTTCACTATTGGTTCTTTGGGGGCTCTACTGCTACTAGTCAACGGCTCTACTGCTTTGGCCAGATGGATTTGGACGAAGTGGCTGGGCCCCAAGAGGATGACCAGCCAGTCCGAGCTCTCCAAACTGGCGCCATCCACGTAACCCCCCCATGAGTATTTCAGGGAGTGTCTAGGGTTTTAGAGGTTGATTTTAGTGTTTCAGGGGAGCGTCTAGGGCTTTAGTACTTCATTGATTTCAGTGTTTCTTCCAATTTTGCTGTCAGCAACCGGGAGCAGAGGAACTCCTGCAGTCCCAAAAACACGACCATCACCACCCGCCAGCTTCAAAGGCTCCAGGATCATCTCAAGATGTACTGATCCCCGAAAAAAACCGTCAAGCAAAACATCCGAAACCAACGGGTGTCCTGAGACAGGGGTGTATAGTTGGTGTAGTTGAGGGCCGTGCAAACGCCGCCCCTAAGCCAAACCGACCGGTCCGTGTCCAAATTCCAAGGACAGAGTGACATCGATCCGAGTTTTGGTAACGAAACCACTCACGTACCAGGACCGAAACCAAGTCTGGTGGTGTTTCGACCCAAATCACCTCATGTTGAGGCTAGTAACAAGCAGCTTCCTTGCGAATCGTTTCATTGGGAATCGTTTCACCTGTAGTAACAAGAAGCTTTATAGTATGTCTTTGAAGCTTCTTGGTAACCCCTTACTACTAGTGGTGCTTCCTTGGGAATCACTTCACCGTAACAAAGAACCATGGTCTTCGACGCTTCCGCCAGCGCCACCGTCGCCAGCTCCGAGCGACGGCAGAATGAGGATGCGAAGAGTCCGGTCGTGCGTTTCGAAGGTGTGCTCTTCATCGGCTCGACCCCTGACAGTCGGGGGAAGTCAGGGAAGTCGGGGACGTGTTTCACCCGGAAGGAGACGGAGACCAGCGAAGGAAGATGGAAAGAAACGATAGGGATGTTTTAGAGAAATTTAATGGAATACGTGAAGTCTTCGCTCCAACATATATGAAAACAGGAAGTTCGTGTTGATTTGTGGTCTCTCTGCATGTATATATGCTGTATACTCAAAAAAAGAAAAACGACGTCGTGATCCTTCCTGGATAGGCACTTCCAACCACCGCGACGTCGACGAACGGGTTTCTCGGTCTTGGATCACTTCGGGGCGAGCGACCCGCAATGAAGCTTGGGGGAAGCAAACTCTATGAATCACATGAAGCCCAGCAGACTCTTGACCCCAGCCCCACGCCTTGATGAACAATGCGCGCAGAGTCCCAGTCACCCCAGTCGCCGCGTTTCACTCGCGCCAGATGAAGGTGACGCTCCATCCGCGTTTCCACGCGCGTGTCGCGTCGTGTCGATTTGTCTCGTCCAGGACGAGACTACATTGGAGGTCCACCAGGCAGTTTGGGGCTCCGGGTGACCCACAGCCACCTCCAACCTGAAGCTCGCTTTTGCTTCAACAAAAACCCAAAGGTGGAGTGATCAGAGTCATCCGGACAACGGGTGCGTTTCAACATGGGCCAGTCACGTCACGAGTCCATCGCCGCCGAAACAACGAACTCCGAAGACCCCGACCTGACCCTCAGAACATCGTCTCTCGTCTCACCGTGGAAGGGACTCCATCACTTCCACCTCCATCGATCGCCAGACCGATTCCACCCGGTGGAAACCGAGTTGAAAGGCCGTCCGCCTCTTCCACCAGACCAGCTTCTTGAGATGCTGAATGGTGTGAACGATGCACACGGCGTAGGTGGCCTGGATGTGTGAGATCGAAGAATGCCATGCTACGATCAGCACGTGCCCGTTCAGCACGTGGCCGCGATAGTCGGGTTTCCACCGCCCCACGCGGAATGCCATGCCACTCGCACGTTCCGCGCGAGTGGAGGGGAGTGAGAGGACGCTTGTGGGAGGTGCTGCGACGATGTGAGAACTCGGCCGCCTGCAAGGACTAGAAGGTCGACGGTCTACCAGCACCGAACCCAACAGGTCTCCGAAATGGAGGGTTGTTAGGGGTCTAAGAGGTCTCAATTGGTGACCTGTTGGAGGTGGTGCTGGTAGAAGAAACTCAGCTCTTTGGATCGAAATTTCAGGGTTCTGCAGGTCCACAGAACAAACGAAACGGATCCTTTGTTGGTGCCCCACACTGGCGTAGATAGACCTACACATTGGGGTTTATGAAAAGGCATGGAGTCTCAATCCAAACAAAGGAATCTCTCTCCCAGCGGGGTTCCAAAGGAGCTCTTTGAGAAAAACATTTACCCCGTCACGGCTACCCATGTTGGAACCTCAAAATAGGCATCCCATGTTGGAACGTGTTCAAACCTCGTACCAAGGCCCGTCAAATACACACACCCCGAATCACCAAAATCAAACCGGGGCGATGATGGCCCGGACACCAAAGGAATTTGGCCCGGGGCCCGTTTGAGACTGAACGGAACGGCCGTTCCGTCATACAAAACGGGAGTTGAACCTCTTACTAACCTACTCAAAAACTACTTCAAACTTATTACAGTAAAAACCTAATCAAATCCTCGTTGAAAACCTCATCCAAAAAGCACGACTGGGTTTCACTGTGGGCTCTATGGACTCTATGAACCTGGGTCAAATCTCCGATGAGACCTGGGTTCCTGTCTGAAAAGAGAAACCACCTCCGTTCCATGCCGGGGGGGGAGGGAACAGCGCGGAGCGGTCGCTGCGGTGGACACGTTTGGTGCGGTGGACACGTCGTCTGAAGGTTCCCGCTGTGGGGGTTCCCCGTATTGGATCCGAGACCAAGGAACAGCGGTGATGAGCTTCAACAGGTCAAGGGTTGTAACATGTGTTCCTCCTCAACAAGTCATGGCCAGGCTCGTTCCACGCCAAGTCGGTCGTCCAAAGAGGTCCGACCGGTGGTCCCGTTTCGTCGGGTTTGGAACAGCGAGACGATGACCTAGATCGAAGCCCCACACAGCATTTCGTGGTGGTGATACACCCTTTACTTTTGAAGATATACGTGGAATTACGTGGATATGTTCCTGATGATTTTACGAAATTTGTTTTAGTTTCGAGAAGCATGGAGAAGCAAATGAGCTTCTTCGCCCCAATCAACTCATCTGGCTCCCTCCACGGAGTGTCTGACTCCCCCCCCCCAAACGGGGCCGCCTTGACTCGGAGACTCGCTCAACACACCGAGCCCGTCGGATTCGCCGAACGCCGCCCCTTGAATATCCCAGCAGCCCAGCGGCTTAAGGCGCGAAGCAAAGGAAACCAAGAAAACCCACAGCTCTCTTCGCGTTCTCTTTTGGGGTCGCAGAAATTGATTTTCTTTGATGACCCCCACATCGACGTAGGTTTCTGGGGCTCCCAACCACCATGAAGAGCGGGCAACTCATTGAAACGTAGCGCAGCACCGGGTAGTCGCTTAAGCTATCCTCCTTCGTCCGACAAGAAGACTCCGACATGTCGATCCGCGGGGGGCAAACCCTGTCGATCCTCAGGTCGGGTTCGCCCGGGCGGCCGGTGGTGGCGGAGCGAGGCCGTTCCTCGCGTGGGGTGGGTCCGTCTGGCCGGCTGAAGTCATGGCTTTTTGCTGAAATAGGTCGTCTGAATAGGGATGAACTAAGGGTGTCTATGGCCTAAATCTGCTGTCCCGCAAGTCTTGTGACTCAATTGTTCTAGACTTAGACCCCCTTCAGCCCAGATGCCACAGTTCTCCAGCACTATATGAAAACCTTCCACTTCCCAATCTGCTGACGGCTGGCGGTCACGAAAGCATGATTGACTGGGTTTGGAGATTTAGGACCTTTCATGTAGTAAGAATTGGCTCTCCAGTCACAAACCAGCTTCAACAAACCTGAACTCCTTCCTTGCAAGAACATCATACTTCATATGAATGCCTTCTCAAAATAGCTCGGTTGATCTCACTACCCCCAGACCTTCCCACGCTCCAAACGTTCCAAACGCGCCAAACACGGAGCGGCTTGGCGGGAGCGGGTGGCCTCTCTCCAAACGTCCAAACTGACGGTGTCATTCTCCAAACGCATCCGCTCCATCACAAAGCCCTCCACGGTCTCCGGCCTCAGCCAACCTGGTCGGAGACCAAAGACCCTCCTTGGGGACTTAGGAGTCGGTGGGGATGGGTACCATGGGCTTGGAAATGAGACCAAGAATTGCTGCTGAAAGGATGCGAAGCCTAAATGCCGATGAACAATGTATATAATCTCTTATATATATATACCCAGATCTTCCAACTGTGCAATATGTCTGCCTTTTCCATCTATAACACCAGCCAAAAGGCAAACATCTTGCATATTTGGATGTATTTTATATATATATATATATGCATTTGTATATGTGTATATTATATATACACACACTCACCCCCTATGTCTACATGGTCTCCATCCGATTGCGTGCGTCCGATTGTCGTCCAAGTTCGGCACCAAGTTGTCTCGCTGCCCTTCGACCTGGTCGCTTCAAATCACTTCTCCTTCACCTTCTTCGAAGAGAAACATCCCTCATCCACTGGCACCCTCCTATCGGTACGGTGAGGACGGAGACACTATGATGAGACGGTGCCATACTGTCGGGTCCAGTCGTACCGAACCTCATGTGCGGTACGACTGGATCCCGTTCGCCAGAACGCCAACTCCGACGTCGGCCGACCTGAGGGCAGACACACATCGACCACGGCCGAGATGAGGCAAGAGGTCATGGCATAGAAAAGGAGTGCATAAACCTTGGCACGCGAGGAAAACAGGTGCATGCGTGACGTTTGGCTATTTCACTACCTATCTGACAGCATCAATTCTCACATGTGTTTCTATCTACAAGCATACATCTCTATGTTCTCTTGACCTTGCTTCCTGTATATATATATATATATATGTATATAATGATACACTATTGGTGGATGCGTTTGTGGTATAGAGTATAGAGTTGCAAGAGTAGCTTGACGTGCAACAGCATAACTGTTGGACAGGTTCCCAGAGTGTGCAGGCAACTGTTCTATATATATATACAGTTTGGGTATATCCCATTCCCTGTAACAACAAATGATTATGACGATGATGATGATGATGATGATGATGATGATGATGATGATGGTTTGATCATCTTCTACCGACTTTTTTGCTGGTTTACCAGGACACGGCCCTATCTAAGCCTGTTAATCGTTGATGTGATGACATTGCCGCGGGACGGTTTCGCAGGATTCTACTCATGGGTGGCTAAAAAACCACAGCAGAGTTAGGAACCCCCAGTTATGGCCCAGTTGGATAACCCCCGCTTTTGTCTTGTGGAGACGGTAGAGACAGGACCCAACCAACTTTCAAGAGAGCTGGAAAGCGATGGTTTACAGTAACAGAAGACATTTGCTCCATGTCCATGCTTCAAACACATATATATATATATACCTACTATATCATTATATCATACTGTCCCAAAACCCAATGGAGAATCCATCTCAAAGAAGGGGCCCTATGGATCCACCTACCGATCCAGAGGTACGGTGGGCGATTGGAGACTGATGTCATACCTTCTGAGAAGGTCAGACGGGGGGGGAATCACTTGGTGCGGTCTCCAACTCCATCCCCTCTTGCAGGACCGGCTTTTCTTCGCAAGACTCTCACGGGTCTCGGAGTGAGGGATGAGCTTGGCCTCCAAGCTGGTAGGTCACAAACCAGCAGTCTTGTGTGAGACCGATAGACCGATAGTCCTGTTTTGGAAACGCTTTCAAGCCGAGAGTCCCAGAAAATGTAGTACCTCGGCTTGCCCCACTTCTCGCTTGGTGCCAACCGGTTGGGTCTTCGGGCTGCTCTCAACTCGCAAAGGCAAGTTCAGCTGAACTCCCCTTTCCGTGCATCACTCCCTTCACCCCTCCACACAAACCAGTGGCTTAGTAGAAGAAAACCAAGAAAACCCGTGGCTTCGTTTCCTTCACTTGGAAGAAGAAAACCAAGGCTTCTGTACCTGGCACCCTTCTGGTGTGCAGGGTGTCTCCAGTCATACGGAGTGGACACCAGCCCAAACCAGAAACTTCCGTCTAAACCAGGGAGATCTCTAGCAAGTCAAAACACCTCCCGCTCGGAATCGAAGTGGTTGTTCACCACCTGTTTCGGATGGCCCCGGGAGATCGAGTGCCGCACGAGTGGCGAGTGACGAGTGGAAAAAGAGCGCCGGGTTTTGGGGGGTGTTTTGGAGTGGCGATCTTCTTCTTTCGTCTGATCTCTCTATACTTTTTGCACGAAGTATCCCTTCAGTTCATTCGGCTCCCCTCCGACGGGTCTCGACAAGTGTCGAGACCGAGTCAAGCGTTGACTCTCCTAGATGATCCGGTGGCAAACCCAAAAAGACACCACAAATGACCAGTACCCGACTCAGAAAAGCAACATCTGAGAGTTTGGAAACCCAAGGACCTTTGACTTGAGAGTTTGATGAAAATACCACAGATGCCGTTGTCCTTTTCCCCCAGATGCTTTTTTCCTGAACGCGGGTGTGGCAAAAAGGAAAACAAATCAATCTCTATAAAAAGAGGACAGAAATGACTTGCAGCTCGCTGTTTTGCAGTCCTGTGCAGTTCCTCCCAGCTGGACCTCTAACCTCCAGCACTATCTATGCGCTATACACGTACGCACGCTACGCACCAACACTCCCGCTCGCCATGCGCGCCATGCGTCAGAAACCAGGGCCACTCCCGCTCGCTGCGTCGGAAGCGTTTGCCCATCCTGAGAAGACCGAGGACGAAGGATGAGACCGCGACGAGGACAAAGGCGTTGGTCGTGCGAGCAGGGTTTCAAGCAGCGGAGTTCAAAGCCTGGAAACCAAGGCAGCGGATGATACCTCTCCCTATAATTAGGTCAGTTTGACCTCATTTTACTGGACATGGTCATACCAAAACACTACTTAAGGATGCAAAGAACCAGGTTCTACTGGGTGTTTGGACTTGTAGGGCTTTCTACAGTGGAAAACCTGCTGTACTGCTTTGGCCACAAATGCGTGATACGCTGGAATTCTCGGGAATCCTGGATGGAAAATGCCACAAGACCCTAAAGAGGACCATGAAATCCGAAGACCAAACCAGATTGGTGCATTTCCATGGTGGTTCTATTGGAGGCCATCCTTCCTACGTTGGAGGCCATCGCTTCTAGGTTGGAGGCCATCGCTCCTAAATTGGAGGCCATCGCTAGAACGTTGGAGGCAATCGCTTCTAGGTTGGAGGCCATCGCTTCTAGGTTGGAGGCCCCTCGCTTCTAAGTTAGAGGCCATCGCTAGTAGGTTGGAGGCCATCGCTCCTAATTAGGTTGGAGGCCGTCGCTCCTAAGTTGGAGGCCATCGCTAGAAGGTTGGAGGCCATCGCTAGTAGCTCCTAATTAGGTTGGAGGCCGTCGCTCCTAAGTTGGAGGCCATCGCTAGAAGGTTGGAGGCCATCGCTAGTAGGTTGGAGGCCATCGCTTCTAGGTTGGAGGCCATCGCTATTAGGGTGGAGGCCCTTGCTAGTAGGTTCTAGGGAGTGTACTTCTCAAAAGTGTCAAAAGGCAGAGACCTGGTGTGGGCGGCCTGAGAATTCTTTACCACTCGCCCACTGCTTGTGGGGCTTTTTCAAAATGATACAACGGTTCTTGTGAGGGCTCATCTCTATAGAATTCCGAATTGCATAATGGTGACTCTGGGGTTGCTGTTGCAGCTCTTCTGCTGTTCTGCTACCGAAAGTGTCTGATCCTGACAACTTCACAGTGATAGTGGCAAAGAAACGTGTTCTGAGTCTTGATGATAAGCAGGCAAAAAATAGCGGACAAATCATCCAGTGCGTTTTCTCAACGACTGTGTGCGCCGAGCTTCACCCTGAGAAAGGTCACAAAACACCCACACACTGCGATGTAGCCCGGTGAGGCATAACGCAGCATGGCTAGACAAAAACCCGTTTAGGTTGGGTGTAGTGAGGCCGCGGGTTCTTGACCCCCAAAACGGATGAAATAAGATCAGCTGGTGATGCGTTGAGCAGCCGGTCCGGCGCTGTGAGGTCAGGGTAGGGTGGAAATTGCCCATGACTTGGCCGGGGTAGAGCTGTATGATGCTTGAAGTCTAAGATCCAGGGGCCTCGTCAATAGACTGGATGCCGGTGCAAAGTGGAAGGCTGCGCAATGCATCTCTACGAGACTTCTGTGTTTTGGGCCTTGAGAAGTCACACAGAATTCGCAGATTAGAACTGACTGGCAGGTGGAAAGGACAGTATGGAAAGGAAAGAAAACAGTAGACACCAAAACGCACCAAGCAATGGTTTGATACCCTAATGAGGGCCTGATTCACAACGACTCCCTATCCAAACCCTTGCATTTTGTGCGCCAACTTCTGGCTGCATGAATACACACCTTCCTTGCTAGTCACTGCGGTGCTCTTTGGGTGTGCTTGAAACGAAATCGATCCGTACAACAGATTCTGCTTGAAACTACCCCAAAAACGCAGTGCTGTGGACTGTAGGTGGTGTACTCCTGGTATGCTTCGTAGGGCTCCAACCAGACCCCCCCAACCCCACCCCTGTCCCATCTTCGAAACGGAGGTGCGACCGCGGACCACCGACCTGTGTCGGTCTTCGGCACCAGAACGGGACGACCGTGCCGTGGTTTGTCTCGGCGTTTTCGCGTCGTTGTTCTTTAGGAAAAGAAGCAGTTTAGGACCGGACCGGTCAACAGGAAGACCCTGTTTTAGGCGTTCCTTCCGACCTCTGGGAGAAATTCTAAAGACTGACTAAATCAATTGGGCCACGGAGGTCCCTCCATGAAAAAGTAAGCCCATATGGAAGAGTCATCGCACTCGTCGCACATCTGCACTCGTCGCGCCACTTTTCCAACCCCGCCAAGGGCGCGGCTGCTTCGGCGCCGCTGCTTCGACGCACGACGTGCGGTGCAAACTGGGGACGAGCTGAGCCAGAACGAGCTGGAGACCCTCGTTCTGGCTGAAGACTGGGTCTGAGGAAATCAAGCTATCGACAGACTGCTCGAGATTCAAGTCAATCAGACTAGACAAACTGTATTTGTTTCCCAAAGGATCCAAACACGCTTGGGGGCGACAGGGACTAGCGCGTCCCTGTGATCCACTTCGAGGAATTGGCAGTGGCACCAGACCGACGTTCGCTACGCCGAGCGATTTCGTTCGTCTAGACAAACGACCCAGACGGCACTGCACCGGACCGGGGCATTCCCAGTGGTGATGAGTCCATGGCCGATGAGTCCGTCCATCTTCACATCCAAAACTGGACATGTGACGAAAAATACCTTTTGCTCGTAACAGGTCCAGAGGCCTATTAGCTTGGAAAGAAACCCCAAACCGACATTCCCTCTACCCACCGACAAGCAAAACCTATTGTGCCAGTGCTTGTCTGCAGAACATGCAGATGGCCTTCCCACAGTTGCAGCCCCGCAGCGTCTTGAAGTTGCTTGAGATATCTTGCTGAGTCAGTATTGTGACACATCAACATTGCCTCAGGACTCCCTGGGAGTCCAAGGCCACTGTAACACAACGGTCTGACTCACAGTGATCCGAGTCTGTCCACGGAATGTCCAGCCCTGCTTTACTCTGGTGCCCCATGGCTGCCTGGACGGGCAGCCTCTGTCTAATCAAATGAATCGATCTCCCGTTCGCAGACCCGACCCCTTCATCGATTGGTCCAGTCTGTTTCTATCTCGACCGCATTGGGGGCCGAACGATGCTGTTTGAGGATCCCATTTAGCTGTTCCAAACGATGGTTTCAAAACCATGATGTCTCAATTCCACCATCCATTTTTGGGGGATCCAATCCGCCTCTCTCTTTCTCTCTGCCACAAAAAGCGGCTTTACTTCAATCAAGATTTGGGGGGCCCAAGTTACAGGTAGTCCTGTGGCGGATGTGGGCGTATCAACAAGCCTATTGCACAAAATTGTGGCATGGTAAATCTAAGCAGATTAACCACCCCCCGCAAGGGCATAAACCTTGAGGAAATTGTCCCTTCCTGTGCTTGGATTTAGCCGGACACCCTGATTAGCAACTGTTTGTTTGCTTCTCTTGTTCTGCCCAGACACGTGGCAAATCGATCATGATCTCCAGACTGTCAGACTGTCTTCCAACTGCCAAACTGTACATTCTACATCTTTGGTCCCGACAAACATGAGTGTCACCCGACACAATTGAACAAGCCGTCAGACACAAACAAGACACTCCTCACTCAGCAAGACGTCCAAAGCTTTGGGAAGATGCGATGCTCGAACGAAACTCCCACTCACCGTGAAAGGCTCGATAGGCAGAACGAGGTGCATGACAGAAAAAGCGTGTTTGTGTGTGTGTGTGTCCCTTTTCGTGCACCTGAGGAGTGCTCAGTCTAAAGTCTAGCGAGGTCGATAGGCAGCTGAGCACTTTGCGCCCCCACCATGATGGTCATCGCAACCTTTTCCATTGTTTTTGCTAAGGATTGCACTACAAAACCGGGTCGTTCCCAATTCGATCGCATGAGGATGAGGATGGCCACGTTTGTTTTTCCGGATGAGGATGCCTCTAAGCTACGCGTTTAAAACCGTATGAGCTACCCAAGCTCTGGGGAGTATCTAGAAGTTCCATTGCCGCTTTCCTGCTCTTCGCATCCCTCGCGCTGCTCTTCCTGGCGCCTTTTTGGTCGGGCCACGCCGACGTTGCGAAGGAAAAGAACTCGCCCGGTGCGACCGACTCCGCCCAGATGATTGGAGTGATGTCGGAGATGCTGATGATTGAGGCGACTGTCTCGAGACAGGGATGATTGCAAGAGGGTGAAGCGCCTGAAGCCTACATTGGCCTAAGATGGGGAGAATCTCAAAACATCTCAAAACCACATTCGACTTGCGCTTTTCAAGTGCGTTTCTGCTTTCTGTTTCGAGGGAAGGACTCCATTTGGCTGGGCTGATCCTGCAAATAAATAGATCCCCCGGTGGGTCTAGGGTGCAGATCAGACCACATCCCAACACCCCGGAGGGCGCGGGGGCGCTGCGATCCCCCAGCTCTCATGATCGGAGAAGAACAGAACACTGGAGTACTCCTCCTCTGGTCGTGATGAGTTTGGATGGTCACAACGCATGTCACCCATGTCCACGCCTCCTTTTGGACATCTTACTTGGGGCACCCATTGATGTTCACCCCGGCGTGATCTCACGGAGCGGCTCGTGGCTCAAATCCCTAAGACTCCTGGTGGCCCATAGAGCTCTGGGTCCAGCTCCTCATCGCTGCTCTCTTCACCGGCCTGGGCGCCTCGAGCACCGGAGCTACAGGCGACGCATTCAACACCCGGAGGGAACCAACAGAGGTTGAATGACCCTATAGACTATCCCATAGGTACCCCAGTAGGGTCCTATAAGGTCACTTAACCTCTCTTGGAATGAAAAAAAGACGAGGACCTGTTTCACCTTCATCGATCACTCAATCCCATTGAGGCTTCGTCTTCGGTGCCGTCCTCCTTCTACGTCGCGCCATTCACCTTCTTCCGCGCCGCCCGAAACACCGGAGAAAACATGGGTGCACAAGCATCCATGATCCCCTGCATCCAATGTTCATCCCTTGATTTGATCCCTCTTTGGACCAAAAGCAACGAATTCGGTCGAGTTGGGTGGTGGAACGTTCGATGCCAAGTGATCAGGCTACTGCAGGAGTCACCGCTCCGAATTGGTCACCCTCGCAGAATCGCACGTGCTTTTGGAGCTGGGCGCTCCCTCCGGAGCTGCGCGAACTTGGATGTTTTGAGGTTTTGACCCACACCTCCTATAAAATGTGGGTGAAGTACCAACACAAAGTGCCGAAACGTGAGTAAAAGCAGCACAGAAACTGGGAAAAGCCGAGTGTTCAGAACACATGGCTTGAGTGTTTTTGACTTACAACTTGCGACACATCAGGATTAAACCTCAGAAACCTCAAAGTGGACTCGGAAATTACATCATCTTGGCCTTGCTCTGGGCGGAGCCAGCGGAGCCAAAAATTGGGCGCGTCGACTTGAAGCAGTGGGTGGACACCGACGGTGTTTTGCACTCGGCTTCGGAGGTTTCGTCCATAACTAAACCCTAGAAGTCCAGTTCGAAGATGTTTTGCCCCACCCTAGGGTGATGGAATAGCCGGTGTACACAGGATATCTGGACATCGGGTTCCGAATAAGACTTTCGAATTGGACTCATGTTTGCACCATGGAAATTCCTAGATTCGGATCACCTATACCAGCACCGACTTCCCAGGTCACCAATTGAGACCTGTTAGGGCCCTTCCCAACCCTCCATTTCGGAGACCTGTTGGGTTCGGTGCTGGTATAGTCAGACCGTAAGTCATGGTCCACTGAACTCCGACGACCCCGGCTTCTCCCCTGAGCTCGGCCACTGGGTTGCCACTGGAGGTAGAACGCATTCTTGGTGTGCAATAAGACCTCCAACGAAAAAAGAGCCAGTCAAACTTCCCAGGGTCGCTAGCGGTGTCTGGTTGAGCAGGTATGAGTCTCAATTGATTATAATGCTTGTGTAAGAAGGGAGATGTACACCCCCGCGCTGAAGAGATGTGTGCAACAAGATGTTGCTCCCAAACGCTGATCAGTCTCCCCTAATTGGACCTGAGATGGGACCAGGCACATCGTCACGAACCCATTTAAGGTCCGTAAGCCTCTTGACAAACGGACAAACTGTGTTCAGGATCCATGAGAGTACATTAATGTTGTTTCAAGTGCTTCTCCTCCATCCGAACTTCACGTATATTAAACACATATGACAACACTCTTCGACCATCCTGAAAGAGACGATGTCGGTGACACGTGGCGACGGCGACGGCAGGGAGGCGAATCCTGACGGCAGGGAGGCGCCTCAAAGCGCTGTGGCACCCTCGCGCTGGTCTCATCATCCTCGCGACCCCGGTTCGCTTGCACCCGTGCACTCGGGTAACGCAAAGATTCCACTTGAGAAAACTGGAAACGGCCTGGTTTTGGTAGTTAAGAATGAGAAAGGTGCTCAAGTCATAGGCCAAAGGGGTAGTCAGGCGCAGCTGGCAGAACATTTTGATCAGATTCCTGAGTAAAACGGTTGGTTCTTCGATATTCCACCCGGAATCCTATAGGGCATAGAAGCGAAACCCCGGCATGGATTCGTGGCGCCACATGCCGGCCCTGAAAGATCCCACAGTCCCGTGACTCGGATCATCTGTATGTTCCACCGACTAAGTCCAGTTCGACTATTGGTGGCACCACCCTACCAGGGGCGCTCCTTAAGCCTTAAGCCTAACCGAGCGAGAAGCTGCGTTAGTACACCTTTTGGGGCATCGCGTAGCGTTCGTAGCGATCGGACGCGTGGCGAACGAAGTAAAGGAAAGTCCGAATACATCGGATCACAATGGTCGACTGGACCGTTTTGGTCGACTGGACTCCCAGGGCGACTGGACAAGTAATGGACCAAAGTTGTGGTGACAACCGGATGGTGATGGTCGTGATGGTCCGGCTGCTGTTCTCCCCATGTTGGCTACAGGAACCAAGGAGGACCAACCCATATTATAGAGGTTCGCAGATACATAGATAGGATAGGATCAATGTCCAATACTTGAGAAAGCAGGAGGTGAACGAAAGGTAGCAGGCAAGGCCCAGAAACACGAAGAAAATCACACGTTCCTGTGGCCGGCGAAGCGCAAAACGATGAGGTGCAGCAGGGGGGATTTGATCCGGGGGGCCGCCCTATGGCCCTATGATGAAGAATCCTTCCTTACAGGGCCAAACTCAATGCACAGTCCCAACTGCAGATTGCAAGGAGAACTCAGGTAGCTGAAGCTACCTTTCGTGACATGTGAAAGGGAGTTCTACTTTTCAAATTTCTTCTATATATATATAGAGAGAGAGAGATGCTGTCATGACTTTGTTCAATGCTCATACTTGAGAGGAGGGAGACACGAAAGGTAGGACAGCGGGAAGAGAAGAGAACGCGAGAGGCAGGAACAAAAATGCAAGGTTCGACATGGTGATTTATCCCCTCGGAGGCGACCTTTCGTAAATATATGTTCATGTGCACTCTAAATGTTCAAACATATGCTCTCGAATAGATTCTTAGGAAAACAAACTTGCCCCATGGGTCAGATCATCGGTGAGCATTGAATCGGAGCATCATAGGATTTGAACTATCCTGAAACCATAAGAGGCTCACGAAGACGTTCCCCAGGAGAGAATTGACGTGCTTCA
>CAXAMN010023239.1:703249-734253 GCA_963970005.1 Durusdinium trenchii | reverse complement strand
AAACCTGGCCAAACTTGGCCAAACCTGGCCAAACCTGGCCAAACCTGACCAAACCTGGCCAAACCTGGCCAAACTTGGCCAATCGTCGTCAAACGTCGCCACGGCCAAACCTGGCCAAACTTGGCCAAACCTGGCCAAACTTGGCCAAGCCTGGTCAATCTTGGCCAAAGAGTCAGTTACTGAAAAACTTTGGGGAAACACAAAGGAAGTGCTTATACACCATCTTTGGCCTTTAAACAAATGTTTTGGGGTATGGCGCGTAGACCAAAAACACTTCTCCCGGACGAAGCACCAGGTTTTAGCGAAAGACCAGAGATAAGCAACTTAACACCTCATTGGCTCTATCCGTGAAAAGAAAAAAACAAAAACCAACTCTCGAGCCCCTCCCCTCCAGACATGCGCTTAACATCTCAAGCGCCACCCAACGGTTCTTCTTCTTCTTCTTCTCCTTCTTCTTCTTCTTCTTCTTCGTGCTTGTGCTGTGTGAACGGAAATCTCCCCGTTGTGGGGGGTTGGGGAGGGCCAAAGAGGCTTTGGTCGCCAACGCTGTTCGTTGGTCCACCCGTACCCAGCTCGATCCCCAGCTCGCATGCTTCGTTGATCCCAAAAGAACCTCTGAAACCACCACCCTTTTTGGTCAATTGGAACAGCCCGACGTCTCAAACCAACACTGTCCAAACACAACAAAAAAACTGAAAAAAAAAACATGCATGTCCACCACGTGTTCGTTGGCTTCGACCACCGCTTCCCACTTCCACATACCCCGCATCGGCTTCCGCACGCATCTTCGTCCGCCTCATGAAGGAATCCTGTTCAGAAGAGCTTGTTTGGAAAAGAAAACACGCTGGAACCGATCCACCATGTAAAGAATGGGAACGACCTGTGTTTAAATGTATAAATCAATCTGCGAAGCCACATAAAATTCTTATTATAGCAGCTGGTTGGAGTGGACCAGAAGATTTCTGGCGGGACGCCAAAGTTGGAAACCCATCCGAGGTCCTGGGTCCGGCCCCCCGGCACAACACTGGTGTGTTGCGCCCTTATAAGGGCGTCCAGGGCCAGGTCATTGAGCCCTGGCCAGGTCATTGAGTAGTGGTTTGGCATTTTCCTGGATCCAGTCAAATGAGGTCGGTAAGACCTGAGGATGGATGGATGGATGTCCCCATTTTTCTGGATCGTCGTCGTGTGGATCCAAAATCTGGATCGGACGAGGAGGCTTCTGGATTTGGAGGCGCCTCAAGTCGTGAGACCGCCCCAGAAATCCCCCGACAGGCCATGTGGAAGCGGAAAAAAGAAATAAAACATTTGGATATAGACGACGCTTCAAAATGCTCCCTTAAAGCCAGAGCATTTGCATGGGTCCTCTTCAATGATGTCCTTTTGGAAAAGACGGAGGGGTCGATGCCATTGCTTGTTCGCAGGGGCGGATCACTTCTGTTAATAGTAGAAGGCCATCTATGATCACCTTTTTCTCACTTCCTCGCAGAAGAGGAGGAGTTGGTCTATCCCTCGAAACTTACGGCATGTTTGAGTGTATGGATTCGCAGAGAATGTCAACAGGTCTATCCACCTTGCAATCAACTGAACATCTCACAAAAGCCCTGAGGAACACGGAACCTCACAATCCTTTGCAGAACATCGTTCATCATTGTTCTTCTGTTGCTCCCATTGATTAGTCCAGGATCAGCTGAGGAAATTTGGCCCCTGAAGCGCGTTTGACTTGATTTCGCCGGATTCATTCCTGTTCCGATACTTCCGTCGTGAGCCTCGAAATTCAGCTTTTTCTGAATGCTTTTCACGTGTAATCTTGGGTACAAACCCAACCCCCACTACTTGGGTCTTGGGTCTATGACCCACTTTGGGCATTAAAGGGCTTTTTAGGGGGTGCAAAGACTTTGGAGCGGTTCGCACAGTCCGCGGTGGTTTCGGAGTGGTTTGAGTGCTTCCTTCTGCTGTGACCTGCCGACGAACTCGCTGAACTCGGCCAAGATGCCCAAGAGCCGACCAGGAAGAAGCTCGGGCGCGAGCGCTCGAAGACTTCCTGGGAAAGGATTGGATGGGAAAAAGGAGGGCAAAAGATCACAAGCAAGACCAAGAGACAGAGTTGAAAGAAGTAAAATTGCCACCATGGTGAGAACCATAGGATGAAAATATGCAGAAGCCACAAGAACAAGCTGAGGGTTTCTCCACACAACAGTCCCACACAGATCGATCGCGATGTAGCAGCGATCTAGCGGTTGACCCACTTCCACAAAGAGGTGGGTCCAAACTGACCCACTTAGTTGAAACATGTTGAAACCTTGTTGAAACCTTGTGCTCTTAAAATCTGAAAAAGTAAAAAATCCCTCACTCTCTTCGATCTGAAAACGCTACCGTCACTTCGTCACTTCGTCGGTCCGGTCCCACGGTCTCGGTCCGGTCACCTGCTCGGAGAGCTCCTGCTTCCGGATGCCTCGCCAGGTCACCTTCGCCGTCGCCGGTCGGACGGAGAATCGGACGGATCTCGACGCGGAAGGGGCGCTGGTCGCCCTACGACGGCTGGCGCCATACTGGTCGCCATCCCATCGTGGTGTGGGCCCAGCCGTGTTTTCGCGCCGCCCCGGCGGACTGGCACGTCCGGTCCTTGATGACCATTCGTGGTATTATTGCTGGTGGGCGGCGTTACAAGATTAACAACGATTCGATACCCTTTCGATGTGCTTTTCACTGCGCCCTTCATATTCACGCTGATCCCCAGGCCTTCATCTTGCTGACGGCGCTCCTTCCCTTCCGGGTGTCCGCATCCAAATCCTCGGCAAACGATTTCAGGCCAAGATGGGATGCCGAGCCTGGGATGGCTTCTGGCAGCCATGGCAATTCAATTGTCTCACAGTCTATAACCGGCTTCTGTAATCACTACACTCACATGGGTAAGGTGTTAGTTTGGAGTACACTCCCATGACCAGCAAATACAACCCAACCAGTGAAAAAGAAACTAAACCTAGGGGCAATACACAAGGCATGGCCCCATACCATCGACTCACGCCCGAACCAATCCGAAGACCCAAGGTCGGTGGTGCCATCCATGTTCATGACTCAGTGTGTAACCAATCCCATATCCCCTGTAACTCTAGTCCTCTCAGTCATTCCATATATCTCAGAGTGTCTACTCTACTCCTTTCATGATCGTTTCCCCATGTTTACCCCATAGCCCCTGTCTTCTTGACTCGGCTGAACTGTCGCTCGCAAGCACGATTTGCTCCACTCGGGCCAACCAACGGGAATGCCACCACCTGGAAAACGCTTGGCCACCTGGTTCATACCCGAAGTCCAGTTCGACGATATGTTCATATAGTTTGACCGACTGAAGTCGCTCCCGAAATCAAGTCCCCTTTATCTACTGACCCTTCAGTGGACCATTCATGTCACCCCTGTCTCGCTCCTGCCTCGCTCCGCGCGAGGGCTCGCGCGCGGTTGGTCCAGCTCGGTTGAGGCTCCTCCTCCCAAAGATCCAGGTCGATGAGCACCACATTTCGCGAAGCCTCCACCTGGAGCATCGGCCGCGACCGCGAGGGCGCGAGGGGAGCGGGGGAGCGAGCGCGAGCGCGACAGGCGAGGGGCGCTCGCCTACGTGCGGCGCGTGGACCTGAAGGATCGAAGTAGCTAACATGGTGAATCCAATAGAATCCCATTGATATACACCTGGAACCCAATTGAAATGTGTTTTGATAGGAAAAGGACCATCTTTTGGGTGGTTGGGTCTAAAATAGAGGTCAGACTCAGGTTCCAATCTAATAATGGTGCATCTGCTGCCAAGCTGAAAAACGGTTCCACTCCCACTCGCCACGCCCCACGCCTCGACGTTCCAATAACCTGGGAGAGAGGTCAGGTGCTCCGGCTCGGTCGGAAACCCGTGAGACGGAAAAAAAAAGTGGATGGGGAATGGAATGAATGGAATGGAATGGATGAGAAAATCCGTGACTTCCCTTTTTGGTGATGGGTGAGATTCTTCTTCTTTTGGTTGGAGGCCATCGCAAGTAGGTTGGAGGCCATCGCTATTGGAGGCGAGAGAAAAAAGGGCCCAACAATTGAGTCACAACACCTACAACATCTTGAGATCCCATGTCCATCTCAAAAACCGAAATAGCTTCCGTCCGACACCGACTAACGTGGGGCCGGCTGACGTTGCAGGGATTATGGCTTCACCGTGGCTCTTCGCGACCCCGACTTCCAACCTTGTAACCAAAAACAACTTGGCTGAACCTCCGATGAAAGGCCTTCAGGGATTCACCATACCCGACCTTGGGAGAAAAGCCTGGCCGCTTGCCCACTCCAAGCAGCTCCCGTGGCCAGCACCATCTGGTCCCTGAGCACGGTGCTGTCATCGCAGAGTTCGTTGGCAACTGAGCCTTATAACCCTTGTCTTGTTCTGCCTTTTAAGACACCTTCAGGTGCATATGCACAGGTTCAGACATTCCAGGCACAGCGCGAATAGGCAAAGACCACGGTGCGCACGGAAACACATTATATACATCACATGAGGCGTCCGCCTCCCGTGGACCCAACCCCGTCCATTGAAAAACAAGGAAGTCGCAGCTCCGGAGCTCCCACCGACCCAAAAAAGAGGCAGAGCGAAACCAAACGAAAGAGGCAGAGCGAAACCACGCTGGCGGGGTAACTCCTTCACGGCGATGTCTCTCTGGAGCTGAGCACGGGTTCGACCCAAACTCCGTGAGGCTTCTTATCTCAACAGGGTCGAACCATAGGCCCCACGAAAGGAGAAGTGAGAAACAGAACCTAAAATCTAGGGCGAACCTTGCAAGGATGTACTGTACACATATGCAAACGTTGCACTCAAGATTCACTGCAGACCTCAAAATACTTACAGAAGCCACATTGGCTTGGCTTCTAACCAGTTTTGCTCTACATCCCTTTTTGTTTGGCCAAAACCATCCGTTTGCTGCCCAAGATCAATGCGGACCCAACGGATTCTCGTCTTCTCCACGGTGGACCCGTCACACCGGTGGACCCGTGGGTCCTCGGGTCAGTCAGACCGATGTGGAGTACTGGGACCGTTCAGGGGAAAAGCAGGTCTTTTGCCTTCTTTTTCTCAAACTTCTCACGTTGAAAGAGAAGGTGGATCCCTCAAAGCCGCTTCTCGCCGTAGAGTATCCTTTGTAGTTGGTACCTATTGGATCGATGTCATATTGGTTATTCACTTGAAGGCATCCCCAAGAATCAACCAACCTAGCCCAACCCTCTGAGGCTCCACCACCCGCCCAACCCGCCCAACCGCCTTCACGGCCACATCGGGCGTCTCTGCGTAGCCGGTCTCTGGGTAGATCTCAGCGTTGCCGGTCTCGTCTTCGGTCCGGGTCCCCAAAGACATCCGCGGAAGGAGGCATAAGCTGCGTGGAACACAACAGGCAATTGTTCGTTTGGGGCGGAGGAAGAATCTCACGAAGAGTCTCAGTGTTGAACAACTCACCAGGTTGACCTGACCAGACCAGTCTGACCAGGCTCCGCACCATTTGTCGCCAGTCACGGTTCCGCAGAATCTGAAAGCGCTGCTTTCCCTTGGGCATCACTGCCTCAGAAAGCCCAGCGTCTTCTTCGAACCAAACGCGCGGACCAGTGGTGTTCAGCTTCAACGCGCGCAGTTGTTAGCTGCGGTCCAGAATGAAAGGACCTCCATGTTGAAATGTCACAATTTGAGAAACACGCGGCCGGAATAAGTGTATCCTTGACAAATTCATCACGTTTGGTGAGTAGTGTCATGGCAATAAGAGGATTTGCGGCAGTCACCACAGAATTATTGGCATTGAAAGTGTCTCTTAACAACAGGAGTGTGGATACTGGTTTGGAGTTGGAGAATTCACGGTGCCCGTTTCATGGTGAAGTCTTCAAAAGTCATGAAGTGGATCAATCGACCAGCTTCAGAAACGACTTCTTTCTTCGATGCGACACCCCCAGATTGCACAGTTCAACTAGACCAGCTCTCCCGTGACCTCAAAAACTGAACTCGGCCGCTGCTGACTCGACCGATCTTGGCATTGCTTGATTCGCGACCGCCGCGGCTGCGGTGACCCCCGCCGAACTCGGCGGAAAAAACGAACGCGGGCCTTGATGGAGAAGCGGCCCAGCACCTCGTCTTCGAGCGCCATTTCCTCCGGCTGCCAATCCTCGGTCGCAACCGATCCCATTCGGTGAAGGGTCCGCTGTCAACTGGAAGAGGCACCCCATCTGAGTGTCGGCAGCCCCTAAAAGGGGGGAGATCATAGCAGATCAAATCAGCTACATGTTCAGCTACTCTCAAAGGGCCCCTGTCTGGAGGCTTCTTGCCGGTTCTTTTTCGGCACGTGGGTTGGGGGGACGCTTGGGACTACAAGTGGGGTTGACCGACCTAGCCATCTTGGGCATCGGAAGTTCGGACGGCAAGGACCGGTTGATAGTCCGATCTTCGTCTCAGGAAGGCCAGGCAATGCAGAACCTTCAAGGCAGCCACTCTGTTGATGAGCCAACCATTGATGTGCGGAGCCCATGCGACGAGTCGGACCATGTGTCGGACCACGTCTTTGCCTTCCTTCGCTTGAGGATCCCGACGTTCCAGCTGCCAACGATGAAATAGCGACCTCATGAAGGGCTGCAGGGGACCCATCCTCCTCCCTTTGAGATAGATCCCGAGTCCCAGACTGGTTTCAAATGCTTGACCTGGGGTTTTGTTGTGCAGAATCCTGAATCCTCAGTAAGACAATGGCGGTTTGGTAAAAATGATAAAATCGGAAACACGTACGTGGGACGAGCCAGCAAAAAATTCCCGGCCTTGTTTCCCGGAGAACTGGTCATCTGACCGTGAGCGAGGCATGGTTTCGTGTTTTGAACGTCTCTGGCCAGACACGTGCCCCACGTGCCATGCCCGGTGCCAACGGAAAGGTGATCTGAAAGTGTACGTCGGCGAGCTCGCAGAAAACCATCTCTTGTAGATGTGCCCAAATGGTTCAACGATTCGTTTTCAGGTTCCATGTGAGTTTCTACGAAAGTGCTCGGCCACCATCAACGAACCCTGCTTCAAAAGAACGCAGCTTTTCCAAGCAGCTACCACAAGTCTTCATATGTAGAAAATTCATCCAAAAATGCAACAACGAGGCACTACTCACTACTCTGAAGATCTCCTGAACTTCCAAATTCTGAAGTTTACGGGTCGCTCTCGATTTCTGGGTCCCATGGCCCATCGTTTTCGGCAGGCCATTCCTCTGCAAATCCTGGGTGTCTAACCTGCCCAGTCGAGCCACAGAGGTCTGTCGAGCAGATCGTCCGGCTTTGCGGGCGAATGACAGGATTCGCCCGAATTAGTGAGATAGGAGTTGTGGGCCACTGCGAAGTCATCACAAAGTGGACAAGGGATTTTCCAGTCTAAACTCACCTCTTCAGATAACACCAGGATTGAACCAAGATAGACCCTCAGAAACGGTAGGTTCAACACCTGGACCTTCCTGAAAAATATCCTATAGCCGGCCTCTGTAGTCATACAGGGGTCCCGAAAAAGTCTGGCCATTTGTGAGCAGGGACCCGCTCGAGCTTTGTTGCACAGAGACGAACCTGCTGACATGAATGTGATGGGAATGTGACGAACTTCGCATTCTATGCAGCATCGCTGAGTTTAACAGGTTGCACTCAAAACACCCGACCCACCAACCCACCAATAGCCATTTGGAAAATACAGAACATGAATGATGAGTGAAACCGCTCCGAAACCAACCTCCGATACTTAATCCGCACACATTTCATGATGCAACATGTATATACAACCACTATACTTTGTAGTGGTCTTTACCGAACAACCGCACAAGTCCGAAAGTCACCGACCTAGCAGAGCGAGATCTTTTCCCAACAACGGTTGAACTCTTTTCCCGGTTGTTGCTTCATACCTACGGACCTATCGATGACGAGTGGGACAAGGGTCACGAGAAGCATTTTCGCCGGATTCTTGTGCAGAACCTACAGTGAGCCTACGGCGCGAGTTCCGCACAAGAAAGGCAGATTATGTATGGCCTCTACATGCCATGGAATGCATTGAAACACATGTCAAGAGTTTCTAATCTTCATGTCAGACTAATTTCTGAAAGGAATTCTTCGTCCCTGTCCTCAGTGCCTCAGCAAAGGGTTCCCTGCACGTAGTTTTTGCACTTGTTTCATCAGGTCAAAATGGACTGCTGCAAGCAACTACCTGGAAAAACAATTGCCTATAGCAAATGCCTACGACAAACCAGTGCATCAAAATGCCTACGGGGAGTCTACGTCCACAAGCAGAATGCCTACGCCAGACGTTTGATCACCTTTTGTGATGTCAATGTTTGTATAAATCCTTTCATCTTAAAAAGGAACTCTGCTCCATTGTTTTACTGAGGATTGTACACTACAAAACCAGGTCAACCATTTTTAACATGGTCTGTGAAGCCATCAGGGTATAGCTATGCTAAACGTATCTAAACGTTGTAAACCATCCCCCGTGCCATGCACCATGCGCCAAGGTTCCCCTCCGTGCCCTGCACCCTTTTTTTCCCACCCCTCCGTGCTTACCCGACCCCGACCATGCGCGGCTTCCCCGACCCTCCGTGTGCTCCGTGTGCTCCGACCCTCGAAAGGCCTCTCCCAGGTCACCGAGCGAAAGCGTCCCTTGGTGACCAGTTGCACCTGCCGACGTGTGCCACCCGACGCGAGAGGCTACGGGTCGATAGGGTCGATAGGGTCGGCGGAGTCGGCGAGCTCGGTGGGCGTTAGATGGGTCGGCTGGGGAAAGCAGAAGAACGTGGCAGTTGGATTGAAGGTTCGTTAGCTTTGAGTGCCAAAAAATTGCCTTGCTCTTTTGGACATCTTTCTTGGAGATGATATGGCGTGATGATGCTATGCTATGTGACTCGGTGTTTGTTGCAGATGGAATCTGCTTATAAGCATCTATTGGAGATGTACGGTGAATGAGAGCGGCTCCCGTGCCGCTGGCGGACGTTTGGAGTGAACTGGTCTCACTTGGGGCTGTTGAAATTTCACCACGAGCTGGCATATTCTGGCCTTCCCCTACAAGCTCAGCCTGGAGCTTGACGAATCACTGGTCCTCAATTGAAAAGGGTGGAAAAAAATCAGCAACTTCCAAGACTCGCAAAACGAAGAAAAGCAACGCCCCAAACATGTCCATCAACCCAAGCAACCAAAACAAGATATAGAAAAAGGCCCTTCAACCAATGGTCGACCCGGTCTTCAAACAAAGGACCCTTCTGAAGGCGTCACCTCCCAGGCGTTGTCAAAGGTCACGTCGACGTCGACGTCGGGACTCGACGTCCCGGGGCCTTGAATTGATCGCCCGGGACTCCCTCGTCGGGATACCTGGCGATCGAGTTCCTTCGAACCGAACGCATCGTGACACGCGCGGGATCTTCCGATTGAAACGATGCCCGTTTTCACCGATCGAAACGTTTTGAAAAAAGAAAAGAATATTCTGGAAAGGTGGCGTAAAGCAGAGAGAATGTCACTCCCCTACACTCAATTGTTTGTTGAAAAAGCCCAAGAAATCCGGACATCAAACCCAAACAGGTGACTTCAAAAACTCATCTCAACTGGTCCACGAATTTTGCGGGTGAAAGTTTGCTGCTCAGTTTTCAGTTTGCTGAGCTGCTGATTCGGCTCTTGTCATCATGGCATCACGTTACTTCATGAATGTTGATTCCGGTGCACAACAGGCACTGCTGATGGGCAAAACTGTGAGCCACCTACCAACCCCTTGGAGACCTAATCAACTCTATTTTCAGAAGCTGGACCCGTTCAGCGAGCTGTTGGGCCAAAGACCTGCAAACGGCTCAGTCGCCTCTCGGAACAGCGGAACAGCGACCAACGAGTCTACCGCCTCTCTTCAGTCTTGCCAGGTCGAGTATCGATACACCAGCCAAAGGTGGCCACCTGCGGCAAAAAGTGAGGGGAGTCTTAAGTGGCAGGGAGTCTTGCGTGCTTAGTAGGGAATGAGGGAATGAGGGAGTGCTTCGCCCCAAGAGATGCAAAGCCTCAGGATCCAGAGATGCCACATGGGTTGCCTTAGGATCCATTCCTTGAAATTCCTTACTAAGCACGAGTCACCAGGTAAGGATTTACGCCCAGCTTGAGGCTCACAGAAGCTCATAGAACCAGAACCTCACGGGTGTTCTGCAGGACGAGGGTGTAGATGAAGTTTGCAGAGGGATGGTGCAAAGAACAACGGTCAGCAAAGAGCATGGGACTTGGGGTGAGTCACCATAATATAAGTTTGGTAAGAGTTCTGGTTCATCTCCACGACACCCCGTTTGCCGCTTCGCAGCAGGTCTAGGAAGGTTGAATGAGGTGAAGATACCAAAGACTCTGAAAATTAAAAGACAGGTGAGACAGGTGAGACAGGTGAGAGTGAACGTTCTGGCGTAATCCACATGTTTGGAGACTCCGGTGTCAAACTGGTGGAGCTGGTTTTAGAGTATTTTGGAACCAACGGTTCACTGGAAAACCCTTGCAGACCTAAGACGATGCGAAAAGCTTCGGACTGTTCTCGGAGTGAACGTTTATAGGCTGGGAGAGCCAGGACCTTGGGATCTTGCCAGTGATGAGGGCGGGCGCCCTTTGATGTTCTTTTAGTCACATCCAAGTGGGAAACTGCAAGCCAGTATTAACTATGAATGCTATGGTTATATAAAACTCATGCCAAGTGATCCCTGCTTTCGAGATACGATGGTGGTGACCTCTGCATCAGGATCAGGCCAGATTAGGGAAGCACAAAACTTCAAGATCTGCATACTGATTTCCCTAAAGGCAGGCAACTATGAATGTTGGGTGAAAATCTGGGTGGGGCCTAGGCCTAGAGCAACATACTTTTCTCGAAGTCAAAACAGCATGCCGAAATCTTGTGTGGGGTCATGTGATTGGGAATCTCTCAATTTGTTTTTGCTCTGTTGTTTCAACTGGGAATGGTGCAGGTTGAGGTCGGCTAGGTATTTCGTGTTTGGATGAGCTGGTCAGAATGCCAAAGCTGAGCACGGTGAACGAAGTCATGAATGTGGTCGTTATCTGTTTGTCTTGCACGGACTCCGGCCATATCTGCCCACAATGTTCCCCACCGCGTCATCTTTATCAACTAGAAGGTCGTTTGCTACATGGTGGACGTTGGGGCTCCAAGTTGAACGACCTATCCCCATATGAGTATCTTTCGGCTCACAGACCACTGCCTCTCTCAGGATCCTATGGCGGCTTGGGTCACAGAATCATTGGGAAGCTGCCAAAACATGGAGATTTGAAACACTGATGGTTGTGTCGAAACAACACCCAAGAAAACACCAGCTACGAAAGTGGGCTTTGGCCAGAAACTCGCACCCTCTTAATTAAGCTGTTTTCTTCAAAACGGCCCAAGAATTGGGACACAAAGGAAAGTTCCCTCTCCCTTCCAACACCGAAGTCTCTGTTAAAAAGAACACCCTTCAGCCTCATCCGTTTTGGGATGCGAACGTCGACGTCGACCATCCGGCGCATGCTCCGAACGCGTCGCCTGACGATAGTGATGTGGCCCCTGGACCTTGGCAGTACTGAGTCCCCTCGGCACCGCCGGATGCAAGATCCGCTCGCGCTCGCCTCGGCGGATCAGGGGTGCCGAGAGCCGAGAGCAAAACCGGAACAGACTTTTCTTTGAAGAATGCTTTTCTGATTTGTTGGTAGGAACAGAAGATAAAATAAGAATCATACGAATACAGAAAGAAAATCAGGGTGAAACTCGGTGTTTCACCTGATGTGACCTACCTCGCCAATTCATTTACACCTATACTCGCAAGACCCAAAAATGATGGTGTTCCCCACAATAAAGGGGGCAACTATGCGCTCTCCAAATTCAGCTGATGGGTTTGACCAACTCTGCAAAATTCTCCCGACCCCAATTGGGCGCTTTGGGGCCGAACTCAACCCAGGCGCCTTCCAACTAAAACCTTTAGTACAAAAGCTGGCTCTTCTGCATCCAGGCTACTACTTAAAAATGATGTCTTCTCGATAGGAATCCTGGTGGGCCCTCAAAGTCCACTGATTCCTGAACCAGAACCTGCTGGCGAAGGTTGCTTGCCCTCCCAGAAACAATCATAGAGGTGGACAACCCCCTGTTTGTAGAGGAAAATCGTATTCCAGGAGGCCGTGGTTATTGTTGGGAGGGTCGTCCTCGCTGTGTGTCCTCCGCGATTCCGCCGCGTACGGCGGTCTGAACCCGCGGTCTGAACCGGCGGCTGCTTGGCGGGGAAGCGCCCCGCCCTTCGCAGCGAGAATAGCAAAGGGGGTGGCATCCTGGACACATTTTTGAGAACCCCCCCCTCTAGCAGATCGTCCGTCCATCCAGAAGTGTGACCCGAAAATCAGGGCTTTGGTCTTGGCTTTTTGTAAAGCTCCAAGCTCATCGAAGCACCATTCTCCGTGTGTTCTTCAATTGGTTGCACATGTTTTGGAGGCAACGGTCGCTCTCTCTCGCTCACCATTGGTTCAAGTCGCCATCGAGCCAGATCTGAAACCACTCGCAGCCGTGCTCGCCCAGGGTGACCACGAAGCTGAACCTCACCGAAAAACCACGGGTGTTCCATCCCAAGAACAGGTGGATGGAGCGGTGGAGCATATGGTTGTGCAGTAGTATGAAGGATCTATGCTATTAACAGTAACGGTGGATGATGATGGTTAGTGAAGGCCTTGTTCCAAATAGTGATTTGCTTGTGAAACCTGACTGTGATACTGTGAATAGGAACAGACCGAGTTCAAACCCGAACGTCGGGAGATCCCTTAAGGCACTGGCTGGCTAGACTGGTCTATTGTCCGAACCTTCCAGAGGATGCACTCATATGGAGGGACTGTCGACCGATTCCGGCGACTGAGGGCGACAAGGCACGGTGGCACGGCTTTTTCCGCTGTGTAAGCTGGTGTGAAGCCTGTGTGAAGCCGGTGTTCACCCCCATGAGTTTCAATGGGTGGACAGATGTTTCATGAAGTTCTGATCAAGATGTTTCCGAACCAATTGCCTAGGCTTTGGATCTCCCCTCGCTGGGCCCCCAAGCTGGTCCAGGCCCTCTCCTCTCATCTGCTGTGGAGTATCCATCAGTGACCACGAACCCACGATGCTGCATCCTGGCCACGAAGCCCACACAGCTTTGTTCGAAAAGCGTCTGAAGCACCCGGACATGTAAAGCATCTAAGTGATTTGCAAGCACTCCAAGCACAATTCTCTGGCTCATACTGGAACGCCTGTGAAGCCTCAGGAGCTCCAAGTCTCCTGCTCCAAGTCTCTAGGACTCTAGGAGCTCCACCCGATCTCTTTCACCACCACCACCACCACCACCCGCTCTTGGGTTGGAGGCCATCCCGCTCTCGCGCTCGCTCTCTCTCTCTCTCTCTCTCTCTCGCGACCCGCTCGCGACCCCCACGACCGGCCTCGCCGGGGCTCACAAATGGGGTCCAAATCCCCTCCGCCGCCCGGCCAGAAGGTCAAGACATCCTGTGGAGCATTCAACGACCAACGTTCCCGGTGTTCGCCGTCGTTGGTTTTTCACCGCACGGGGAAGCTCAACTAAGCAGAGCTGAACGAACTAGATCTGGTCCAAACAAAGGTGGCCCAAAAGACTACTGGCCACCCTGAGTGACCCAAAAAGCACACCCTGGATAGATGCAAGTGGCATGGACCCGAATGCGGCACCTGTTCTGCTGCACTCGAAACGTCTGACGCAGGAAGGCCTAAAACAGGTGAATCTGCAAAAAGAACCCAAGCGTGGTCAAGCAGCGTGTAGCATTGATGTATACTCCCCGAAAGGCTCTTGGTGAACACATGGAATCCTTAATCAGATCGAAGGGGGGTTGAATTCGGACGCGGACCTGGTCCAAGGGCTGAGCTGAGGATTTCGAAGACCGAAGGCTGAGCTCTGATTTGCCAAGAGATGGCCAAACGCTGGCGTTTTTCTCCGGCCCTTGCAATTCAGAAAGATCAAAGATCTCTAGAATTGAATTCATCAAGTTTCGCAGCGAAACGATGAAACTGCGCCTCTGCCTGGACAGGATTCTCCATCTTCACTTGCCTGGAGCACTGATCCGCTTCCCTCGTGCCCGGCGATTTCGGGTTTTCATCGACGTTTGGTTTCAGGCGATTTGGTGTTTCGTCGATGAAGTCTGCAGAACGAAAGAAGTGTTTGGCCACCAGTGGGACCAAACAAGCTGCCTTCCTCTTTTGGAAGTCTCGAGGGTATAGGAGGCTACCAATAGTTTGTAGTACAAACTAAGCTTAAGCCATTCCCACAGTGGGAGCCTTGCCAAACCCTCGCGCCTAGCACACGCCTTGCCCCAGAGGATGGAATGTGCCTGCACATGGGAGGACTCCGCCCAGCTAATGAGTGTTTGATCTGAATGGAAAAATATTGGGATCAATCAGCTCAGTACTGCAGGTCAAACTAGACCCAAAGGCTCAAAGCGGTTCTTGGATGTTTGGAACGCTTGCAGACACCAGTGCCCTCCTTGTATTGGTGGGATGAAGTGTGTGCAAAGCATCTTGTAAACCACCTGCTATAGAGTAGAGAAGAATAATTGCATCGGCCACTTTCTATCGACGTGAACCCATGCCCTGAGTTGTCTCAGCGTGATGAAAACCACTGAGGAGCTGCTGTGGCCCTACAAAGATTCGCTGTTGAACCTTTTCTCACCAAGATTCTCGTGCACCTATAGCCTTTGAGCTCAATGTCGGTTGCACTTGCCGAGAATGGCCACAGCCACAGCTCTCGGCAGAACAAGGGCCAACACGGATTGGCCCCTGGCTTGTGATCTGCGAACAGCTTTGGACCAAACATTGAGACACTTACCATCACCCAACCAATGCCAACAAACCCAGGTCTGGTCAGAGCTAGCTCTATGCTGATCTGAATCCATTCCCGGACATGGAGCGGCGGAATGGAAAGTCAAATCCACTTGGGACCGTTCCGGCCCCTCCGCGCCGGCGCGCCGGCCCAACGCCCGCCCAACGCCCGTTGTCCGGTCCACCGGTCGTCCTGTCCACCGGGGGGTCCCCGGTCGCACGTTGGAGCCGCCAATGCCGCTCGCCGTGCAGGCCACGAAGGCGGACACCATGCGGTGATGCCTCGGCGAGACCGATGGAGACGGGTGGAGACGGGATGCTTCGTTCGATGGAAACGGCGGGGAGATCGGACCTTTGGCGATGAAACAGGTAGAGATGAGAAGGGGATCGACTTTGGAGGACCTTTGGCTGATTCCACAACTTCGGGGTTGCAGGGGCCCTCCACTGGATTTCAAAACCCACGGCCATCACTTGGAGGATTCCACTAGATGAAGCTACAACTTGCTTTGTTGACGATCATTCTTGGAACCCATTCAGCTTGTTGCTCTTTGTAAAGACAGAACAAGTTGGACCACCAACAACCTTCACTTCTACATGAGAGTTGCGGAGAATGTTCACCACCAGGTTCAATCTTCACCACCTGATCTGACATGGGTCTATTGAACCTCAAACATGACTGCTCTGGCGGCCAGTTTGGGCAGTGAACAATCCGCTCTTCTATCAGGAGGCCTTGGAGGTGTTTCGATGATTTCAGAGTGGTTGCTTGTTGTTCTGGACCCTATAGAGTCTTTCCGTCAAAGTCCAACGTGTCCGCCTCCAGTTGGCTCTGATCAACTTCAAGCGATTGATCGTGGCTGGGAGCTGAATCCACTGGTGCTTACGAAACATGAAACCGCCAATGAAACCATTGAATTGAGGGTGGAAAGCCCGCCGGACTCCACGATGGTCAATGCTCACTGGGTGAAGTTTTGGATCAAACCTCTCACAAGTCCACCGCGAGGTGGGCCAGAGCAGAATTCACGGAGCCGCCTCAAAACTTTATCCCAGCCAAAGACCTAACGGTTGTCCTTCTGTCAGCAGAAGCTCCATGGAGTTGTCTACAACAACGATGATCTTTGATCTTAGGATCCCTTTCTCCATGCCAATGCCAATGTTGATTCTTACCTGAACATGTCCAAAACGCTTGCCTTTTTGCAGGTTCTTCTTACACTACGGCTTTTCAGACCCCCAAACGAGCGAAGCCTCACTGGGGTGTCGACACGGGTTCCGTCACGAAGAAGCTGGGCACCTCATCCTGAGCTGATCCGCTTCCAACGACACGATGTAAGAGAAGACTCCGTGCGGTCACGACAAGGAGTAGGGCGCTCGGGTCCCCTGTGCCATTTTCCTGGATGGCTGGATCACCGGGAGGGGCTTTTTGGGGCTCAAGTCCTACATGTTCGCGGCTCCAACATGGGTGGTGTTTGGGTCATGTCCAGCTTCGAGGCTTATCCTAAGTCGGTCCATGGGGGTCATTTGGTGCCTGTCGATTGACCTCTGTGACCTCAACGTCTTGTGTGGGGACCCACCAATCACCAACCAAAGACCCGGTGTCCTCAACCGCACTCCAGGGCACTCCATTCTGGCTGCGGAGTTACAAAGGACTTTCCAACTCATTCTTGCATTTAGTGTCTACAACATGAGGAGATAAAGACCCACTTAGTGATTTGGGTGCGTTGGATTTTTCCTCATTCCCTTTTCGCGTCGTTCCTGCCAAAGAACGGTTCACTTCGGGAGGGCGGATTAGAACTGCTTGGTGCCAGGAACGCAACTGCTGATGCTGTTTCTTGGCTACCTATCCGATCTAGACCTTGGCCTTTGAAAAGCAAGAACATGATGATCACATAGGATCACGGCCATGAGAACAAAGACCATGAACCCAAGTGCTTCGCCACGTTCCTTGGTTCCTCCGCCCGGATTCGCCGAGTTCACGACCGACGTGGCGGTTTTTCCTTCTTTCGAAGCGGCCATGGCCAGCACGTGCGGGTTCATTTTGTGCAAGTGAAGCGAAGGAGGCATGCAGCCCATGGCCTCCCAACGACGGGTCCAACAGAACCTGCGGGTTCCGTTGTAAAACGGCCACCGTTTCTCGCCTTTCTGCGGCGAAGACGAAAGCGACGAAAGCGTGACCTGTTGGATGCTGCTACAGTAAAGACTATCCACCCCTAAAAACTATCTATCCCCATAAACCTCGGATGTAGGCAAGTGCTGTGTCCAGCACCAAATGCATTACTCAACAAAGGCTGTGTCAAAAATGGATGGAACAACAATCGATAAGACAACGTCTGCTGCTTTGCCCCAAAAGTTAAACAGGACATTCATCCCGTAATGCGGTCTGATGATCGAAAGAATGCCTCAACCGGACTTCCACCTCCCCATTACTCACAATGGCTCATGACAATAGCTCCAAAGATCACATCCAAAGAGCCGACACCAAGAGGGCTCCCACCTCCATGGCAACATGTGACTATAGACTTGTTTTGGCCCACCATTAGCCCCTAGCATCCCTAGCCCTCCCGTTTTTGGGTCACAACCAGGGGGGTAGTCACGCGGCGTCAAAAACGTGTAGCGGCGACCCTCCCCCACACTGCCAGACCGTGCGTGCTCCCGTCCTGTCCCACAATGACCCGAAGCAAGGCAGCACATCCCATGGCCGGACGCATATTGCCTCGGAGCCGCGAACCGCCGGGCTGGGTGGAAGAGACGGACGAAGGGCTTGGGCTGGGTGGTTGGGTTCGGTGGTCAAGAGGGGCCTCGTGGTCAAGGTCGTTGCCTCGCGTCTACAGGCTCTAAAGACGCACGGTCCAGAACCACCTCCGGTCCAGCTTGTGAGGTCAAATGGTGAACAGTGTGAGATTGCCTTCCTTTCCAAACCACTCGATCGAGATATAATTGTTCCATCTGCTTGCACTTTTCCCATGCTCTTTAGGTTCAGTTTACAGAAAGGCCTTGTGACATACAGATTCTGGCCCTTGCTTCGTCAAGAGAAGTCGCTGTTCTCGGGAGCGATTTGCTCAGTCATAGGCCCTATGACAGCTTCTTCCCTCCTTCGCATGTGTCGGGAAACCCGTTCCTCTTTCCTTTCACAGCTACTCTGTTGTGGAGTTGTGGACTGTCCGCTTCCCATGGCTCAGTTGGATCGGTCTGCAAGTTCCCAGGGTCCACCAAACACCATCTGATGCTCCGTCCGATGTCCTCGCGAAGTCGCAGGTCCAGCCGGCTTGGCTTTGTTTGTGAGCAGCCAGGGCGGCCCCTCTCCCTCTCCTCCGTCTAGTGTTTCGCTCGCTGAAGAGACTTGACAACCAAAACAACTGAAACTGGAGGAGTTCTCAACGGTCCGGCAGGCGACGCCTTATCGCTGGTAGGGTCGGAGGCCATCGCTATGAGGTTGGAGGCCATCCCTAGTGTGTTGGAGGCCAACGTTGGTAGGTTGGAGGCCATCGCTAGTAGGTTGGAGGCCATTGCTATTGGAAACAAAGAATAATTCGAGAAAACCGAACTTCTATCGAATCGTTGGATTGCCACCAGGTGCTCCGGCCAAAATACTCACCCAGTGTTTAAGCCATGTTGGATTTCTTATTGGAACTGGGGATTCGGTCTCCAGCTGTCCGAAGCTCCCACAACCTGAGAGTTCAATGGCTCAAATCCGTCAAGGTCATCCAGGTGATCGCCTCTCTCTCTCTCTCTCTCTGGCTTCAAGTGGCCCAGGTTGGTCTTCGCAGACATCAGGCCCAACATCTCCTCCTCTGCACCCTGGCGCAGCGGCGTTGCGCCGTCCGGGGGGGTGTGGACCGGTCTAACCGGTGGTGTTACGGTGTGCAGCACCTGTCTTGGAGGTTTTGGTGGCAGGCAGTGAAGCACTCCTGAGAGAATCATGCAAGTAGAAAACCACATCTGAATACCAAAAGGTTGGTGAAATCCACGGAACCGTGATTCTTTCAGGAGTGTATACTTCACACCATGGTCGTACGAACCTGGAGAATAACCCCATGGTGGGCCCGGGCGCAGAAGAAACCTGGAGAATCACTTGGGATAAGACTGCGGGTACGAGACGTGGCGCTTGGTCAACTAGCAGGCAGCAGGACACCACCTTCTTTTGGAACGAACATGGCTTCTCTCTAGAAGCCTGGTGTTTATCACGCAGAAGAAACAGAACGACCTCTGGATCAACCTCCACACCCTGGACGAGTGACTGAGTGTCGATGTGTCGTGACGGAACATGAGGTTCACCTGTCCAGCATCCATCTACCTCCACGTCTCTCGCGGCGCGACGTCTCGCGGCGTCGAGACGCCAAGGCGTCTCTTGACCACGGTCGGTCCCAGTGCTGATGGATCCTTTGAGTCTCAGTGCTGAGTGGGCCTTGGAACAAGGTCGGGGTGGCCAAGGCCCACCCGTTGACCGTTGACCGTTGACCACGTGTTCGTTGACGCCTGGAAGTTCCGCCTGGATCTGATGTACCCTTGGCTCATGGAATTGCTTCAGAGTGGAGTGCAACTCCAAGTCCGCGTCTTCCTTGTACCAAATTGTCCCACAAAAGTAAAAGTCCGATATTCAAACCTTTGATGAAAACATGCTGCGCTCGTTCATGCACCATTGGTCTATTGCGTCTATTCCATTGTCGTTCTCAACAGGCTGGCCCAAAAATCCCACCAATCTTCCAAGGAAGAACCGAACGAGATCTCGAGATCTGCGTGTCCTTTCGAAGTCTCAAAGCGTTTTCCTCTCCAACGGGATCTCCGGGAGCCGTCTCACGGCTCACCAGACCGGAGGCAGGACCCGTCCGGCTCCCGTCCTCGTGCATCGCCAGGGACCGGTAAGCTCGGGTCAAGGCTGTGGCCTGAGCTTCGTCAAGTGACTGCATGGTCTGCCGAGCAGGGACTGCATGGTCGTCGCGAGTCGCTGCGTTTTCATGTTGGCCTCCACGGCATCACTCAAGACATTGCCAGCGGCTTGGCACCTGGAGACGGTGCTGCGAAGGTTTTTATGTGAGTTTCTGTGTATGTGTATATACATCTGTATCTATATATTTGTTTTTATTTGTTAGATATGCTGTATGCATATATATATATATGCTACTGGCACCCCCCAAGGCCAACCCTTGGCATCGTGTTCACTGTTGTAATCAGTGAGACTGTGGCCCACAGATTGATGTACAGAAGATACCTAGGCATATCCAAAACACATCCTCAAATTCACTGGTACCTTTCCAGCAAATATAACTATATATATACTGACAGAGCAGTACTATGAATATACACTTGCTGATGTATAAACTATTCTGCATGAAAATGTTCAATACAGGCAACGCAGTAGATATAGTTTTCAGGACTGATTGCGCAGGTTGTGCTACTCGGGAAATCTCCCAGATACTTTACTGGTATTACATAGTTTCTCTTAATGTCCTTTGGATAATCAACAAACATACTGATATTAGATTCAGTTCCAAGTGAGGTTTCTTTTAAATCATATACTCTATATAATCAATTGAATTATTGATGTGTAATGACCCCTTTCCAAATGGCTAGGAATTCAGTTTAACTATTTGATGTTTAGCTTGTGTCCAACTAAATCTATATATGTCAAAAAGTGGTGGTGAAATATTCTTGTTTAATGTGGATCAAAAATCAATTAAACGATAGAGTTGCATGTGTGTTCTTGGTTCCAATCAAAAGTCCTGAAGAATATGTTGAAAATCGGTGAACATAGTCTTTTTTTAATATATGTGTCCAATCAAAAAGCCATCGTTTACAAACATGAAAACATTGACTGTGACAAACATATCATAAATGGTTGATAAATTGAATATTGATGCGTAATAACATCTCTTGGGACCCATTCAAACTCAAATAATTGGATATAAAATGTTTTCAAGCAACATGTCTTTTAAGATCATGATATTAAATCAATTAAAACATTGATTCGTAATAGCCACTATCAAGACCTTTGTTTTACAATCAATAAACGATTGATGTTGAGCCGGTGTCCACTTCAAACCTTGTAGATTCTTTTCAATCTGTTTCGAACAACATCTGTTTGAACATATTGCTAGAAAGTAAGCTAAACCATTGATTTTGAGTTGATTTAAAATTGATAACCCTTGTAGAATCCTCTTAACCTCAACCAATATATATATATATGGTTAATGTGTTTCTATTTATATAAATTGATTGAAAACCAGTCCGACTATAAGTCAAAAAAAGGATGTTTGATTTGTATGATTGACTGTCATTCTTTGCGCCAATTAACGTCCTTTAATCAAGCATGTTAGCTCTTTAATGAGTTCAAGTTTTGATGTTGTTGTTGTTGGTGTTGTCGTCCAATTCCAATATCTTTAAATTCTTTTCTAAAAGCAATCAATTTATTGATGTTCGACCAACTGCCTTTGCAAGACAGAGTGACTAATCCGGGTGGATTGAACACAAAATGGCTAAACTGGATGGCACCATAAAGTGTGTCTTCTTGCCACAACCGCAATAACCTCAAATCACATTCAACTGTTTTCTGTTGCGAAGCCATGCGCAAGAAACATAAGTGATACGATGCTTGACAGGCCATGAGCAGAAGTATGAATGATAGACATGAAATGTTTAAGGATGCAGAGGCTGCGTAGCAGTATGATAACAAAACAAGACCAACCATGTGTAAAGCAGGATTATGGACAATGCTTGCTAACAGCTGATTGAGAATTAAAAGCCGCCAAAAACAGCGGCTTTAAGCGCCAAAAAGCTTACTCAAACGACTAGCAGCTTGGAGGAATCCCTAAAGACTCATGGTCGTTCCGAATTGGGGGCCTTTTCTGGTCGGGATGTACCCGAACCCGAGGCCCGCTGCTCGTCCGCTCCTTCCAACCCATGCGGTTTGAGAACCGTTCGATCCTTCGAGACGGTTCGGAATCAACGAAAGGTGTGAAATAACGGAAAGAATTCGGAGAATGGTGTGAAATAAATGAAATATTGGGATGATAGAGTTACTATATCTATATAATTCGATAACTATATATATTCTCTTCTATCTATCTATATACATAGACTTTATAGAGAGAGAGACTGTGTGAGAGAGAAGAAAAGAGAAAGTGGGAGAGAAATACATTTGTGATGTACCTCCACCTATTCTCAGTCAATAAGCAAAGAACAAAAGTATGACAATGATTGGATCAACACAGTGTGACAGTGTGACGAAACACTGTAAATACCTGTGAACTGTTATTAAAGTTTGGTCTTGAGAGGGGGGTGGTACCATAAAGATATCTGTGGTGGACAGGACGGTATTTGTATGTATATGTATATACCTCTCGCGCACGGGAAATTGGCACCCCAGTCGCAAAGCTGGGAAGTGCTTTGAGTGAGAACATGTCGAGAACCTTCTTGGAAGATGGAAGGCTATGCCCAGGTGACAAGAACGAGAAGATTGTATATACCCTGTAGAAGATGTGAAGTTGGTGGGCATGCCTATAGAACTTGTCCATCAACCACTTAGTACCTTCAACGAATCCGTGTGAGGAGACTCGAACTGCGAAAAAAGACGGATCCCTCGACGGGTCGTCACCCCTTTTCTGAAAAAAGAAAACCGGACGAGGCACTCCACGGCATCTACGTCCAAAGGTGAAAGGTCAGCATTCCGCAAACAGTTGGCCACCAGCTCCTGCAAGTGCGTCTTGGGAGTTTGGGCATGGGTGCTCCATCATGGAAGTTTGCAAAAAACGCAAAAACACATTGGTCGTTTGGTTGTTTGGGTGGGTGGGCCAGGGTGTAGTAGGTTGATGTGCAAATGATCCAAACTAGTCTGTTGACTTGTCAAGAAACCTGACTGAACTGATTGTCCTATGAGAAATACTGACGGGGAACCCTTTTTTTTTAACCCCCCAACCTCTTTTTTTTAACCTACCACCTTTTTTTCAACCCCCCTACCCTTTTTTTTAACACCCAACCACTTTTTTCTAACCCCCAACATCTCTTTTTTAACCCCCCAACCTTGTTTTTTTAACCCCCGACCTTTCTTTTTTAACCCCCAACCTCTTTTGGACACCCGGCCCTTACTTTTTGAGAGCTGGAGGGGGGGTTGTCGTTGTCGTTGTCGTTGTGGTTGTGGTTGTGGTTGTGGTTGGTGTTGCTGTTGTTGTTGTTGTTGTTGGTGGTGGTGGTGGTGGTGGTTTTGTTGTTGTTGTTGTTGTTGTTGTTGGATTTGTTGAAGCCCCTTTGTAATCAAGGATGCTGAGGATCATCCTGACGCGTCTTCGACCGTGACTCGCGTACATGCAGTGGCTGGCGGCGTGGCTAGTGCTGACGACACTTTTTCTGCTGCAACCGCTGCCTGCGCGGCCCATTGGACCTGGCACGCTCTTGCGCGGCCACCGTCGCATTGAAGCAACCTTGGGTCGGTTGAATCGCACCTTGATCCCCACTTGTTTCCTTGGAAATCCACAACCGTGGTCCCAAGTCCACGGGCTGGGTAGCCTTGCTTCGATTTCTTCTTGTTGGAATCTTACTCCCAGTAGGGGCGAGGGTTGGGTGAGGGCCATGCCTCACCTGAGAGCAAAGACCTCCATTCGCTCGATAGACGACGATGCATCCTCTGCGAAAATCCATGGCATCGGGCCGGTTTGTTGGGGGACCTTCAAAAGAATGCACCCCCACTCGAAGCGCAGCTTTCGTAGGGCCAAAGGCCGAGCTCTTCGTAACGGTTTTACCTGGTATCGAGGTAAGCTTCTAGATAGAGCTCAACTTGGATGCTCTGAGCCTTCTTCGTCGATTGCACCACCCATCAAATCGACACAGCCTCGCTCCGTTCCGCGCGACCTCAGGAAGCGGATACATGTCCTGGCATGGAATAGCACGGGCCTGGCAGCTTGGAAATTGGATGAACTTCGATACTGGCTGGCTGAGCAACCCTTTCAAGTGGTGCTCATCTCTGAGACTCGCTGGCAGTTTGATCGTGAATGGATTGAAGGTGGCTGGATCCACATTGCATGCAGTGGAGAACCGTTTCGATCATGTGGCATGCTCTTTATGATTCGCACCACCCTCTGTCAGCAAAGTCAAGTCAGTTGGAGGTCGATTGTTGCTGGTCGCCTGATTCATGTTCGGCTATACTTAGATAGGCCTCTTGACCTGATTGGCTGCTATCAACATGTTTATGTCAATAAATACTCTTGTAAGCAGAACAGAATGCATTGGATTCGCTCACTTGATTCTCTTCTCCATGAAATCCCTAACCGGAATAACCTTGTGTTACTTGGAGATTGGAACTGTGGCCTCCCACAATCCAGGCCTCACATTGGAACTTCTGACTTCCTGAGTTCGACTGGCCGCCAACTGGTCTCATTACATGAGGACTGGAACAAACACCTTGAACTTGTTCGAACACATGATTTGTGTGCCATCAACACTTGGCGACAAGACACTGGACCTACCTGTCAAACTGCCAAGGGTGATCTGTCACGAATTGACTACATTTTTGTACGGACTCGTCAAACGGATAGAGAAACGCTTGAATGTATGCCTTTGGAATCATTTGATCTTCTGGGTACTGCAAAAATAGGCCCCCGTCCTTTGATTGGTTCATTAAATCTTGCTTGGCGTCCTTCATCTGGAGCGGCGCTGAATCGCATCACGTACCAAAGTCGTGTCATGTGTAGATCTGCACAACAGGACCCTGTTCGATGGAGCACCTTTCTCACTGCCAACACGGCAATTTTGACTGAGGCCCGCTGGACTGATGTGCATGATGTTCGACACACACAGGATCGCCTCACATCAAACTTTCAACAGATGTTTAATCGTCAGAAAGCTGTTGAGGCCCCTTGGAATAAAACTAAAGGACTCATGGCCACTAAGTGGGACCTCCTTGCGCAGATTCGTAAACTGACTAGTCCTGGTATTGCTAGCTGCTTCAGATGTTGGCATTTGATCACTGCACATCATAAATGCCATGTACAACAGCAACTGGCATCACGCCAGGCAAGGAAGGATCGATTTGATCTTTTGATCTCAGAGGCTCGTTTTGCAGCCTCTAGACATGACTTGTTTGCTCTACATGCCATTGTTCGGAAGCTCTCACCTAAAGTTGTTCTTCCGAAGATCAACCTCCGAGGGAGTCAAGGGGAGTTGTTGAGTCCGGTTGAGGCCTTTGCACACTTGAAGCATTATGTCTGTACTGCATGGGCTGGCCCTCAACTGCAGTCTCCGACTGGGCTGGCGCCAGGTGTCCCGTTCAGTGAGGATGAACTGACGCGAGCGTTTGCGCGCCTTAATATCATGAAGAGCACTGCACCGGGCACATGTCCCAATGGTTGCTTAAAGGCCATTCCACATGAGACGACTGCTCAACTTTACCCCCTGTTGCAACGTTGGTGGTCACATAACCCCCCTTTCATTCCCCAGCAATGGAAAGACGGATCATTGTTTCTGTTGCCTAAGCCTGGCAAACCTCCTGATACTGCTGCCAACTTGCGGCCTCTTGCGCTCCAAGACCCGTTAGGAACCACGATTCTTGGCCTTCTCACCGCTATTGCCAGGAATAGTGTGTTAGATCAACTGTGTGCACAACATCAATATGCCTACCTTCCCCATCGGGGCACACACGAGGCCATTAGCAGGGCAGCTGACCACTGTCAGAAGGTTCGTGCTCTCCTCCATAGCATGAGGCGACCGCCAAGTCTCAACTCGTCTAATCCAAGTTCGAGTCTGTATGGAGGGCTGACCATCAGCATTGATTTGAAACGAGCTTTTGATAGTCTTCCTAGACCTGACCTCTTTGATGGCCTTCGACAACTAGGAGTGGATGGGGCTTGTGTGACTCTTTTGCAGGAGTGGCATGTTGGAACAAGATACTGGCTTGAACATAAAGGTCATCAAGACCATGTCAGTGTTGCGCTGGGTGTCAGACAGGGATGCCGAGCAGCACCATTTTTGTGGGCAAGTAGCATGTCCAGACTCATGACTCGCCTTGCGGAAAGCACCAGTCCTGAGTGGGTTCTCAAGGTCCTGACCTTATACGCAGATGATTTTCTCCTCCAATGCCAGATCACCTGTGAACAAGATTTGTGGGATCACCTGCACTTTGTTGGGATTTTGTTTGATATTCTGGATACAACAGGATTATCCATGAACCTCACCAAGACTGTGGCCTTGTTACAGATTGCTGGCAAGAAGTTCAAGAAACTTCAATCCCGCGTCCTTGTTGAGCAAGCACACCAATGGTTCTTGCTTGTGCCCCGCTCCAATGGGAACGCCACAAAAATCAAGTTGGTGGCGGACCTCAAATATTTGGGATGCAATCTGAGCTATGGTAACTTTGAAAAACTCACATTGGAGCATAGGGTGGCTGCTGGACTTCAGGCAAATCGACGCCTACATCGATGGCTTTATGGTAAAAAAGGGCTGGACAAAGACCAAAGAAGGAAACTTTGGGAGAGTGTCGTCCGCACAACCATGACGTATGGTATTTGGGCAACTGGCGTGACACTGGCTGGGCTCAAGCGGCTGGTGAGTCTTTTGGTGACCATGCAAAGGATGATCTACATGAATCATTCACATCGGACAAGAGATTCACATACACACTTTTTTCAGCAGAATCAGATTGAGCATCCACTTCAGTTTCTTCACCGCTGCTGTTTGCGCATCCTGACTGGCCATACAGCCAAGCTCGGGCTACGACCTCAGACGGATGTTCTGCACCGGCTCCCGCTTACAGGAACACGATCAATGCTTGAACAGATTGAGCAACTCACCACTGGAGGCCCTGACCTGACGGTGACTTCCGCGGCATTCGAGTGCAGAACGTGTGGAGTGGCGTTCTCAAGCATCCAAGCATTGTTGACTCATGAGGGTAATACACATAGAGTCAAACACAAACGAGTTCAGGCCTTCTCTGCAGTCCGAGACTCTGTGGACGGAACGTCTATTTGCAGGCATTGCCATCATTCGTTTCCATGTTGGAATGCACTTCGAACCCATATTGAACATGCATCATGTCCTCTTTTTGACCCGTTGCAGGTGATGTCGACCTCCCTGGCCAACGCCCGTACCAGTTTGCAGCCACTGATCTTGGAGGTTGATCCCACTGGTCTCAGCCTGAATCCATGCATTGGGGACTACCTCCGAAGTCACTGCATTCTATGTGGAACTCAGCTGCTACGTTTTCAGGACATGACTCATCATTTGGCTTTGGAGCACGCTTCATTGGCCGCCCAAGCTTCTGGATTGTACCAACATTGGCATGGATCTATGTTGTCTCCTTGCACCTTTTGTCATGTGGACTTTGCTCACACACATCATTGCAAGGTACTCTTCCAGCTGATGGTTCTGCGTGCAGAGAGCTTGGCAGGCACAGGTGCCCCGACGCAGCCGCAAGCTCCGATTCCTTCCAATGAGACTTCATCATCACGCACTTCAGCTGATGGTATGATTCCCTTCCAGATTGCAAACACTGGCCTCAAAAGAGACGGACCCTCCTCTTCTCCTGCCATGACTGATGACGTGCAAGGCCATCAGGCTACCAGTCCCCTGGGAGCTCCTTTGGCTACTTCGACCTCCAATACAGGTGCCACTGATTCCAAGCAACAGAGAACTGTTGATCATCCCACTGGCTCCAAGACATCCTATGAGAACCCGTCCTCCTATGTCTGCATCATTTGTGCATGCTCTTTTGCCACACAGAATGACTTAGCTGAGCACATGAAGATTCACGATACATATCACTCTGTTCGTGATGCAGTCATGGGACATCCGACTTGTTCTCATTGCCGGAGTAGCTTTCGGGAAACTTGGGAACTGCAGAGACACATCGTGAGGAAATCCTGTCCTGTCTTTGATCCGCAACTACAACCGACAGGTGCACTATGCTTTGATCCTGATCTTCAAGCTGCTCTTCGAGAAGGAACGGTCGTGGAGAGGTTGCTGAATCCACTCAACCCTGAAGAACGTCTTCGGTTTACCCTTTCTTGCACCATGTGTGGCATGGGACACAGCAGGGTTGCAGACTTGACCAGACATCTTCAAACTCAACATGGCCCCTTCTATCGATCAGCTGATGCCTATGTCTTGCTGTTGGAGGAGCACCAACCGGATTGTGTCTGCAATCCTCGACGACCTTCCCAGCCACGATCTCACAGGTGCGTTGCGTGGCGTCAAGTTGCTATGATTGAAGCATATCTCAATCCCAATCACTGGAGCTTCTACACTCCGTGGAAGATTGAAGCTGATTCCTTGCAACGTGCTGCACAGATCAATGTCCGATTGCATGCACAGGCTCCTCAACTTCTTCAACGACTGGATGATCCACTACCGGCCCGGCTGCTCATGGACCGTGCCTCATGTGAGAGTCTCAGGCATCACTGCTCCTTGTGCAACCGCAGTTGTTCTGGTGCATCTGATCTCATGCATCACATTGAGCATCAACATGCAGCTGAATGTCAGTGCAGTCAAGCTCTCCTTCATGGACTGGTGACTCACTTTCTGGCTCATAGCGCTCCTCTTCCTTGCATGGTATGTGATGTTGAGCAACCCACTTACAACCTTGTGGATCAATCAGCTTGGCTTGCACTCAAGCACAAGTGTGTGGTCCTTCAGAACCTGGCCTTACTTTACCTACTCACTCGTCCTGACTACGCCAGCCATGGAGGAGCAAAAGGTGGAGGTCTTCGAAGAGGACAAGCTAACCCAGCTGCAGGAGACATTCTTAGGTATGCTCGCCGACGCACCGACTCCGGCCCGACAACAGTCAGCCAAGAAGCTCAAGGTGGAACATCAAGGCAGGAAGACAGCTCGTCCCTCCTCGACGACAGCTCATCAAGACGACTCCCACCAGACGACTCAGGTCTCTCAGCTATGCCGGATGCTGGCGGTCTTGGCCCTTCGTCACGAGGACGCCCTGAACTCTCTTGCTTGTCAGGACCAGTTCATCCTGTTTCTCACTCATGGTCCACAGGGCATGCCACCGCTGATGATCCAGACAGCTCAAGATTGGAGAGAGCAATCCAGCAACACAACACCTCTCCGAGTAGCCCTGATGACGCAGCTGATGGAGGAACTGATGAGACGGTTCAAAGGTTTTTGCGCGAAACTCTCGGACGAGGACTTCCGTCGTCAGAGCATCCAGACCAAAGTGATCCTGGAGGACAACACGATCCCCTTCCTGAGGTGGTGTCATCAGCAGAAATGTCTACTGCCTTCGCAGACAGCGGGAGTGGCTCTACCAGACATGGAGCAAAGATTGCAGCGCCTCCACTCGGCTCTACAAGAACCGAGCAATCTGATCCGCTTCTTCGCACTCCGAAGTCAAGGCCACACTACGGGAGTGACACCATGGAAGATTCAGCTCTCGATGAGGAACGATGTCCTCATGTGCGAGATGAAGTCCCTTCTTGGCTCAGCGGTGTGGATGCTCATAGCAGGTCGGCTGAAGGCACACTCCCAACAACGATCACGTGCAGCCCAGGAGATTCAGGAAATTGCCTATCCTCGCAGGTCCGGGAACCGCCGACATTAGGAGACCTCCTCCGAGGTGCACTTTTGGGGGCTCAGCTGTGCAATAACAGCTGTTGGTGCTGGGCCAATGCGGGGTTACTCAGCACCCTTTGGGCTCTTCTATGCCGGCAGACCTTTTCCTTGTCTGATTTTGGCCCTCAGCTTCGGCCAATTCGAGCTTTCCTCCATGTGCTTCAAACTACGCCGGGGATTCAAGTAGCAGAAGCCTTCTCTGACCTTTTTCAGCAGGCTCGGATGGTGTGTGCACCCCGTGATGTTGGAGAATTTGTATCGGAGCTCATTGTATGGCTTGAGACTGAGGCCATTTCCATGACTTGGGAACGCCGTTTCGCTGCTGGCACAAAAATCGTGCGCTCTGAAGCTGGTACATGGCAGTTCCCACTGGCCTTGGATTGTATTTATGAGCTTGATATTCCCAATCCAACATTGCAGCAATTGCTCAACCCCTGGATCTACGCTGAATCCATGAGGTCTGGTTTTCTTTCAGCAGGACCACTGAAATGTGTGTATGTTGATCGCCTCGTCATGCTCACGAATTTCCTAGGCCACAACAATGTGCTGGATCTGGAGCAGGAAGTGAACTTGCCATTCTTCGAGGACGACCGAACTGCTGAACTCACGTGGCTCCCACATCGACCTGTCTCAGGAGTTGTTCACTTAGGTAGCCAAGCCTCTGGCCACTTCGTGACCTTTCTGAAAGCCAGCAGTCCTGACTGCTGGTACGAGATGGATGATGAGAAGCCTGCTAAGGTACATTCAGAGCTGCCTGACTGGGCAAAGAAAAGGCTGGCACTCATCTGGCTGTGCCCAGCCAACTGCGCCTTGGACAAAACCTTTCCCACCATGAATGAGCGCCTTGGATTGACTCCAGGACCATCTTCTAACCCTCCTGAGGAGGTTGATGCCTCCATGGGTGACGATCATGCGCCCTCGGATGCTTGGACACAATTAGAGTCCCAAGATGCGGCCCCTGCATTGGCTGATGATGCGCAGCGGCTGGAGCGACTCCTTGAGCGGATCACGGAAGTGCTGCTGCCGCCGGAAACCTGCGAGCTGACGACACCTGAGGCCAGCAGCGGGTGAGTGGCAGTAGAATCCTCAGGCGACCTCCCTAGTGTGCCTGTCATGGCTCTCGGCCTTGGTCGATTTTTGAACGAGTTTTGAATGAATGATTTGGACAATCCCATCGATTGCTGACCATGCATATGCTCATTTTGAGTGCTGGTTTCAGCCCGCCGACTCATGTCTTCCTGATGCTGACGCATCAACTTAGCACAAAGTTTCATGAGTGGCCTGGCCCTAGCTGCCTTCCAAAAGTTCTCCCCAGTGGAGTCCGTCAGCCAAGTGAGCTGATGAACGGCAGCGCAACCCTCTCGGGCGCGTGAGAAAAAAAAAGTTGTTGGATTTGTTGTTGTTGTTGTTGTTGTTGGATTTGTTGTTGTTGTTGTTGTTGTTGTATTTGTTGTATTTTTTCCCGAAAGCATTGCGAAGGGTTCTTCCGGAAAATCCTTTGAACACTGACACTTCGACACTTACACTTACACACTGACACTTCCACACTTACACACACACACACTGGAAGAGCGAAAGCATCCAAGTGCGAAGTATGCCAGTGTCAAAGTATGCAAGTGTAAGT